>PVJC01010622.1:0-43316 GCA_004026665.1 Murina feae | reverse complement strand
GGAAGGGCAGGGGAAAAAAGAGATATATGTACTAATCTTTGTAAAACTGTATGTAATTAATAAAAAAAATCCACACATCCTCTTCAAACTCAGAGAAAATATACATTTGTTCATTAAAGCTAAAAAAAATACTTCTATGTCTCTGGACCTATTTTTGTTCATCAGTTTATGTTGTTCATTATATTCCACAAATGAGTGAAATCATGTGATACTTATCTTTCTCTGACTGACCTATTTCACTCAGCATAATGTTCTCTAGATCCATCCATGCTGTTGCAAATGATAAGGTTTCTTTCTTCTTTTTTCCAAATATATTTTTATGGATTTCAGAGAAGAAGGGAGAGGGAGAGAGAGATAGAAACATCAATGACGAGAGAGAATCATTGATTGGCTGCTTCTTGCACGCCCCCCACTGGAGATCAAGCCCACAACCTGGGAATATACCCTGACAGGGAATCGACCTGGTGACCTTTTGCTTCCTGGGTCTATGTTCAACCACCGAGACACACTCAGCAGGGCAAGAGTTCTTTCCTTTTGCAGCAGCATGGTATTCCATTGTTTAGATGTACCACAGCTTTATAATCCACTCATTCACTAATGGGCACTGGGGCTTGTAGATCTTAGCTATTGTAAACAACACTGCTATGAACAGAGGGGTGCATATATTCTTTCTGATTGGTGTTTCATATTCTTTAGGATATATTCCAAGAGTGGGATCGCTGGTTCAAATGGCAAATGAATTGTGGTTTTATTGCCATATCTAAGAAATCTTTGTTTAATTTGTGGTCATGTAATTTTTCTGTTTCTTCTGGCAGTTTTATATTTTTGCATTTCACATTTATGTTTATGACTCATTTTTCCGTTTATGTCCAACAAGACATTACATAGAATTGTTTCTCTCCCCCCTCCATTAAATCTTTGTGAGAAATCACCAATGAAGTCATCTGAGCATGGAATTTTCTTCTTTGGAAAGTTTTAAACTAAAAATTATATATTTGTGTTATTCTGGTTATATTTGTTTCTTTTTGCGTAAGCTTTGGTAATTTGTGTTTTTAAAAGAATTAGTCAATTTTATCTAAGTCTCTGTATATAAAGTGTAAAGTTTTTATACTATTTTCTTATTATTCTTTTGGTTATTGGGTCAGTTAAGATGCACCTTTTTCTTATTGAGGTTGGCAGTTTGTTTTTTTCCTATTATCTGTCTTGGTCAGTTTGGCCAGGGACTTATCAATTTTACTTTTTTAAACATTTTTATTGATTTCAGAGAAGAAGGGAGAGGGATAGAGAGAGAGGTAGAAACATCAATGATGAGAGAGAATTATTGATTGGCTGCCTCCTGCATTCCCCCAAACTGGAAATCAAGCCTGTAACCCAGGCATGTGCTCTTGATCAGAATCGAACTCAATACACTTCAGTCCACAGGCCAAGGCTCTATCCACTGAGCCAAACTGGCTAGGGTGACTTTTATCGACCTTCTGAAATGAGCAGCTTTTTGGTTTCAGTGAATTTGGTCTGTTGTTTATTTGTCTTCACTTTCATTGAATTTTGTTCTTACCTTTACTATTCTCTTCATGCTGCTAATTTGGATTAAATTTTCTATTAGTTTTATAGTTTTTTAAGATGTAAACTTAGATTTTTGATCTTTGGCCTTTCTTCTTTTTAAAAAAAATTCAGGAATTAATATTAAAAATTTACTTCTAAGGATGGCTTTGACGAATTTTAGGCTGCATTTTAAAAAATATATTTTTATTGATTTTTTCAGAGAGGAAGGGAGAGGGATAGAGAGTCAGAAACATCAATGAGAGAGAAACATCAATAATCTGCCTCCTGCACACCTCCAACTGGGAATGTGCCCGCAACCAAGGTACATGCCCTTGACTGGAATCGAACCTGGGACCCTTCAGTCCCCAGGCTGACGCTCTATCCACTGAGCCAAACCGATCAGGGCTATGCTGCATTTTTTTTAACAGACTTATCAAGGTATAATTGATATACAAAGAGCTGTACACATTTGAGGTCCACAACTTGATGAGTTATGCAAAAAACAATGATACAATCACCATAATCAAAGTAATCAACATATCCAACACCACCCAGAGTTTCTTTGTATCCCATGGATTATCCATTTGTTCTGTGGTAAGAACACTTAACAGGAGATCTAACCTGTTAACAAATTTTGAATTGTGCAAAACAATAGTGTTAACTTGTAGCTACTATGTTGTACAGCAGATCTCTAGTACCTATTCATTCAGTATAACTGAAACTATATATCTATTGAATAACAACGCTCCATTTTCCTCACTCTCTATCTCCTGATAACCACTACGGCTTGCTCTGTTTCTGTGAGTTTAACTATTTTGCAACCCTCATACAAGTTGAATCATGCACTATGTATCCACTGACTTGCTTACTTCACTCAGAATAGTATCCTACAAATTGATGTATGTTGTAGCAAATGAAAATACTGTGTTTTCTTTGTTCATCTGTAAATGGACATTTTGTTTCCATATTGTGCTTATTGTTTATATTGCTGCAATAAACATGGTAGTGAAGATACTTCTTTAAGATCCTGATTTCAATACTTTTAATATAATATCCAAAAGTGGTATTGCTAGATCATACAGTAGTTCTATTTTTAATTTTTCAAGTATCTCCATACAGCTTTCCATAGTTCCTGAACATTTTTGAATCCCCACCGACAATGTACAGGGGTTCCAATTTCTCCACAACCTTGACAAGACCTGTCATAGTTTGGCTTTTTAATAATAATTATCCCAACAGGTGTCAACACTATTCATAAAAAAATCAACTTAAAGTAAATTAAAGATGTAACCATAAGACCTGAAGCTAAAAACTTCTAGAAGGAAGCATAGGAAAAAAGAAACAAAGAGTCTGGACATTTGTCTTGCCAATGATTCTTGAACATCACATCAAAAGCAAAAATAGGTAAGTGGGACTATAAATCTAAAAATCTTCTGAACAGCAAAAGAAACAATCAACAAAATTACAAGGTAATTTATGAAATGGGAGAAAATATTTCAAGCCATATATATGATAAGGGGTTAATTTTTAAAATATATCAGATATATATAAGGAACTCCTACAACTCAATAGAGAAAAACAAAAACAAAACCACCTAATTGCCTAATTTAACATTTTGTAATCGGGCATTTTCCCACCAAATCGCGTGCTTCACTGTGTGGTAGCGTTCAAAACACTTCCCTTTGTGCAGGGGTACATTACAAAACTTGCACATGTACCACATTTATTTCACTGCATACTTTATGAGCGGCACACACACACGACAACGACATAAAACATTTTTATTTTTGCCGGTTCCAAGGTATGTTTCCTCATGTCCATTGACAGTCTCCCTGGTGGATCCGATTTTACTCGTTTCCCGCAAAAAATTTAAAATGGTAAAAGGGTTTGAACATACTTTTCTGAAGAAAACCTACAAATGCCCAAGAGATATATGAAAAGATGCTTAATACAGTTATCAGGGAAATGCAACATCAAAACTATGATAACATAGGGTGCATCTAAATTGTAATTCAGATTAAAATATTTTCTATTTTCCTTTGTTTATAGTTAAAATATTTAAGTATTTCCAATATATTTTTTGCTATTGATTTTATCTGGCTACAGTTAGAGAACATACTTTATATAACTCCAATTGTTTTAAAATTTGTAAAGTTTATGTTATGGCCCAACAGAATATGGTTTCTTTTAAAGACTGTTCTATACATATTTGAAAGGAACATGTCTTCTGCTGTACTAAAAATGTCCAATAATTCATGTTGGTTGATAATATTGTTTAGACCTTCGATATCTTTTTTGTTGTTGCTATTGTTGTATTGTTAATCCTCATCCGAGGATAATTTTTATTGATTTTTAGAGAGAGTGGAAAGGTGGGGGAGATACAGAGAGAAACAGTGATGTGAGAGGGACACATTGATTGGCTGCTTCCTGCATGCTGCAACTGGTATGTGCCTTTGACAGGAATTGATCCCTGGTCCCTTCAGTAGGCTGACACTCTATCCACTGAGCCAAACCAGCTAGGGCAGATCTTCTATATCTTTAAAGATTTTATGATTGCTTTGTTGTTGTTGTTCATCTTCATCCCAGGGTATTTTTCCATTGATTTATAGAGAGAGTAGAAGAAAGAAGGACAGGCAGAAACATCGATATGAGAGAAACATCGATTGGTTGCCTCCTGCACGAGCCCTGACCAGGGCTCTGGCAGGGAAGGAGCCTGCAACCAAGGTACATATCCTTGATTGGAATCTAACCTGGGACCCTTTAGTCCACAGGCTGATGCTCTATCCACTGAGCAAAACTTGCTAGGGCTGATAACTTGTTTTAATAATTACTGAAAGAAAAATAATGAAGTTCCAAAGTATAGTTATAGACATGTCTATTTCTATTTAATTTTTCTTTTTTATTGAATTTATTGGGGTGATATTTGTTAATAAAACTATGTAAGTTTCAGGTGTAGAATTCTATAATATACATTTGTATATTATATATTGTATTCGGCACCCCAAGTCAAGTCACCTTCTGTCACCATTTATCCTCCTTATATCCTCTTCAACTTCCTCCCCTCCCCACACCTCATTTTCCCTCTGGTAATGACCATACTATTTTCTGTGTTTATTATTTTTTAAAAAATTTTTCCTTAATCCCTTCACCTTTTCCATCTAGTTCTGCAAGTCTCTTCCCCTCTGACAGTTGTCAATCTGATCTCTGTCTATGAGTCAGTTTCTATTTTGTTTGTTATTTTATTTTGTTCATTATCCACATATGAATTAAATCATATGGTACTTGTGTTTCTCTGACTGGTTTATTTCACTTACCATAATTCCCGGGTCCATCCATTCTGTTACAAAAGGTAAGATTTTTTTATGGCTTAGTAATATTGCATTGTATAAATGTGCCACAGCTTTTTTATCCACTCATCTACAAATGGGCGCTTGGGCTGCTTTCAAATCTTGGTTATTGTAAATAACATTGCCATGAACATAGGCATGTATGTATTCCTTCAAATGAGTGTTTTAGGTTTCTTTGGATAAATTCCCAGAAACGGAAACACTGGGTCATAAGACAGTTCTATTTTTAAATATTTAAGATACTCTATACTGCTTTTCACAGTGGCTGCACCAGTCTGCATTCCCACCAACAGTGCACAAGGGTTCCTTTTTCTCCACATCCTCACAAACACTCGTTTGTTGATTTATTGATGAAAGTCATTGTGAAAGATGTGAGGTGATATTTCATTGTGTTGTTGTTTTTCTTTAATTATCACCAGAGGATATATTTATTGATTTTATAGAGAGAGGAAGGGAGAGAAACATCCATACCAGTATAAGAGAGAAATATCAATGGGTTGCTTCCCATACATACTAATTCACAATCTAGGTATGTGCCATAACCAGGAATCAAAACTGCAACCTTTTGGTGTATCGGAGAACACTACAACCAACTGTGCCACCAGGCCAGGGTCCCCATTTTGGTTTTATTTGCATCTCTCTGATGATTAGTGATGTCGGAGCACCTCTTCATATGTCTATTGGCCATCTTTATGTCCTCTTTGTGTAAGTGACTATTCAGGTCTTTTGCCCATTTTTAAATTGATAGTGTTTCTTTTTTCACTGTTAAGTTTCATAAACTCTTTATATATTTTGGATATATATATATATATATATATATATATATATATATTATTGATAAGTAACTTCTTTCATTCAGTGGGTTGTCTTTTAATTTTGTTGATAGTTTACTTTCTTGTGCAAAAGTTTTTATTTGATATATTCTCATTTGTTTACTTTTTATTCTCTTGCCTGAGGTAATATATCAGAAAAAATATTGCTACAAGAAATGCCCAACACTTTACTGCCTATTATTTAGGATTTTTATGGTTTTGAGTCTAACATTTAAGACTTTATTTTGAGTTTTTTTTCTGATTTTTTTGACAAAATATCTATCATTTTTTTAATTTTCTAAAGTATTACAAATTGTAGTACATATGTTTCCTTTTGGCCCCATAGACCTCCCCCTGGCCTCCCCTACCCCCCACCACATGCCCTCACCCCCAGGGTCTTGTGTCCACTGGTTATGCTTATATGCATGTATACAAGTCCTTCAATTGATCTCTTATACCTCCCCCCACAACCCTCCCCTGCCTACTGCTGTACTTGGACAGTCTTTTCAATATTTCTTTGCCTCTGTATCTATTTTTGTTCATTAGTTTATAATCTTTATAACTGACAAATGAGTGAGATCATGTTGTATTATTCATCTTTCACTGACAGGCTTATTTCACTTATCATAATGCTCTCCAATTCCATCCATGTTGTTGCAAATGGTAAGAATTCATTCTTTTTTATAGCAGTTTAGTATTCTCTTGTGTGGGTGTACCACAGTTTTTTAATCCACTCATCTGCTGATGGGTACATAGGCTGTTTCCAAATCTTAGCTATTGCATATTGGGCTGCTATGAACATAGGGGTGCATATATCTTTTCTGATAGGTGTTTCTAATTTCTTGGGATATATTCTTAAAAGTGGGACCACTGGGTCAAATGGCAGTTCCATTTTTAGTTTTTTGAGGAAACTCCAAACTGTTCTCCAGAGTGGCTGCACCAGTCTCCATTCCCACCAGCAGTGCACGAGTGTTCCCTTTTCTCTCCATCCTCTCCATTCTGACAGGTGTGAGATGGTATCTCATTGTTGTTTTGATTTGCATCTCTGGGATGATTAAGGACTTTGAGCATGTTTTTATGTGTCTCATGGCCTTCTGTATGTCCTCTTTCAAAAAGTGTCTATTTAGGTCCGTTTCCCCTTTTTAAGTTAAATTGTCTATCTTCCTTATGTTAAATTGTATGAGTTCCCTGTAAATTTTGGAGCTTGCTCCTTATCAAAGATAACATTGGCAAATATTTTCTCCCATGCGGTGGGCTTTCTTATTGTTTTGTTGATGGTTTCTTTTGCTGTGCAGAAGCTTTTTATTTTGATGTAGTCCCATTTGTTTATTTTCTCCTTAGTTTCCATTTCCCAATATCGGTAAACATATTGCTACAACAAATGTCTGCTATTTTGCTGCCTATGGATTCTTCTAAGATTTTTATGGTTTCCCATATTACATTAAATACATAGAAAGCCCCAAAGACTCCATAAAAAAACTACTAGACTTAATAAATGAATTTGGCAATGTAGCAGGACACAAAATTAACACCCAGAAGTCTATAGCTTTTCTATACACCGATAATGAACTCACAGAAAGAGAAACTAAAAAACAATCCCATTTACTTTTGCAACAAAAATTTAAGATATCTAAGAATAAATTTAACCAAGGCGATAAAGGACCTGTACTCAGAAAATTTCACAATGCTGAAAAAACAGAAAGAGGGAGACATAAACAAATGGAAGAATATACCATGTTCATGGGTTGGTAGAATCAACATCATTAAAATGTCCACAATACCCAAATCAATCTTTAAATTCAATGCAATCCCCATTGAAATACCAATGGCATACTTCGAAGACCAGAACAAATTCTCCAAAAATTAATCTGGAATAAAAAAGACCCCGAATAGATGTAGTAATCTTGAAAAAGAAGAACAATGTTGGAGGGATCACAATACCAGATATCAAGCTATACTACAAAGCCACTGTGGCACAAGAACACACATAGACCAGTGGAACAGAACAGAGAACTCAGAAATCAACATGAGCCATTATGCTACATTCATATTTGACAAAGAAGGCAAGAGCATACAATGTAATCAAGACAGTCTCTTCAATAAATGATGTTAGGAAAATTGGATAAATTCATGCAAAAAAAATGAAGCTAGACCACCAACTTACACCATACACAAAAATAAACTCAAAATGGATAAAGGACTTAAATGTTTCTATTTTTAATTTTATCAGCTGTGCATTATGTATTTTGAAAATCTGTTGTTAGGAACATACACAATTAGGATTGTTACATCCTTTTGGTGATCTGACCCTTTATTCACTACTAGAGGCCTGGTGCATAAAAATTTGTGCACTCGGAGGGGAGGGGACCTTCAGCCCAGCCTGTGCCCTCTCACAATCTGGGACCCCTTAGGGGTTGTCTACCTCCTGGCTTAGGCCCACTCCCTGGGTGATTGAGCCTAAGCTGGCAGTCAGACATCCCTCTGGCAACTCGGGAGCCCTTGGGGGATGTCCATTTGCCAGTGGGGAGAAGGCCTAAGCAGCAATCAGACATCTTTAGCATTGCTGAGGAGGCAGGAGAGGCTCCCACCACCACCACTGCACTGGCAGTCATCAGCCTGGCTTGTGGCTGAGCAGAGTTTCCCCCTGTGGGAGCGCACTGACCACCAGAGGGCAGCTCCTATATTAAGTGTCTGCCCCCTGGTGGTCAGTGTATGTCATAGTGACCAGTGATTCCCAGTCTTTCTGCTGTTAGGGCCAATTTGCATATTACCCTTTTACTATATAGGATAGAGGTCTGGTGCACAGGTGTGGGCCAGCTGGTTTGCCCTGAAAGGTGTCCCAGATCAGAGTGGGGGTCCTGCTGGGGTTCCTGGCAGATCTGGGTGAGGGGCTGAGGGCCATTTTCAGGCTGGGTACACTCCCCAGCAACCCAAGCTCCCAGCCTCTCCTTTTTTCTTTTTTTTCTTTTTCTGGGATTTATTTATCTTCTATAATTGAAAATTTGTAGCCTTGAGCAGAGGGCTGGAAACCTAGGTTGCCCTGGCAACCCAGGCTCCCAGTCCCTCCTTGAGCGGAAGCCATGGCTTCTATAATTGAAATTTTGTAGACTTGAGCAGAGATGGACAGTGTAGGCGGGAAGCTTGGCTTCCTCCATCGCTAGGGGCAACCTAAGCCTCTTACTCCAGCTCCATGGACGCTGCCATCTTAGTTGGGTTAATTTGCACACTCGCTTATGATTGGCTGGTGGATGTGGTTTGTTGACGTGGCTTGAGTGTAGCAGGGGGATAGTTAATTTGTATATTCTGTATTCTAATTTGTCCAAAAGTAATATATATAGTTCTATTTTGAATGCTCTGTCATAATATATAGTTTTCTAATATTTTTACTTTAAAATTATGTGTTAATATATAAAAATACACACCTGGTCCATGAAATTCATGCACAAGTAGGATCCCTAAGCCTGGCCAACAATCAGGGCCAAATCAGGGCCTTCTGGCTGCCTGCCGGCACCTTCCTTCCAGCTGCTGTCATGAGCCTCTCTTCGTTCCACTCCACCTTTTGGTGGTCAGCACACATCACAGCAAGCAGTCAAACTCCTGGTCTCCCGGTGGAACCCTCCTGGGGACAATTTGCATATTAACCTTTTATGTATATATAGATGAGTTTCTTATATACAGAATATAGTTGGTTTTTAAAAATTTAATATTAAAATACCTCTTTCCATTTATGTGTCTAGGCCACTTTCCTTTAATGTAATTATTAGTAATCCTGGATTTAGGCATACTATTTTATTAGTTGTTTTCTGTTTGTCCTTCTAAGTTCTTGTTCTGTTTTTCCTTCTCCAACTTTGTTTGGATTATTTGAATAATTTTAGAATGTTTTAATTCATTAGCTTTTGGACTATGTTTCTTTGCATGTTTTTGAAGTGGTTGCTTAATTTATGTATTGTACTTCTAGTTCATTGTAGCCATTCTATCAAATTTTATGTCCCCAGGATAGACAAAGAGATAAGAAATTCCTTAATTTTCTCTCACTGCACTATATGCTTCTGGGGGACAGTGAACAAAATTTCACTTTTTTAATTTTCCATCTTTGAGAACAATGTCTGGGATACAGAGTTGTAAAGTTTTATCTCCACTTCTATTTTCTGAAAAAGTTTGCATGTATTTGATATTATTTCTTCTTTATTTTATAGAATTCAATAGTTTAGTAATTTGGGCTTGGAGATTTTTTCAAAGGAATGGTTTTAATTGCAAATTCAATTTCATTAACAGATATAAAGTGCTCAGTTCTTGTTTGTTCTTAAAGAAGCATTGGTAATTCTGTATTTCAAATAATATGTCCATTTCTTTTAGTTAGTTTAAATGTAGGCATAAATTTAATAGACTATAAATATATTTTTAATGTCTGTTTAGTGCATGGTGATACCTTCTCCCTCATTACTGATAATGGTAATTTGTGTCATCTCTCTTTTCTGTTGTAAAGTCTTTTCTTAAAAATCTAGCTTTTGGTTTCATTGTATTTATTTTTTCTGTATTCTGTTTCATTTACCTCTGTTCTTATTTTCTCATTTTGCTTGCTTTTGTTTTAATTTTGCATTAAATTTATTGGAGTGACATCAGTTAATAAAATTATATAGGTTTTAAGTGTACAATTATACAATATATTATCTGCATATCGTATTTTGTGTTCACTCATTGCATAAAGTCAGGTATCCTTCTGTCATCATTTTAGCTCCCTTCACCCACTTCTATCTCTCCCCACACCCCTTTCCCTCTGGTAATCATCAAAGTGTTGCCTGTGTCTACATGAGGTTTTTTTTTATTGTTTTGATTTTAATTTACTCTTCCAGTAATAGTCCATTTTGGTGAAGCTCAAATAATAAAATTTCAAACTTTCTCTTTTTCTATGATGTCTCTAATGCTTTAAATTAACTTGTATGCACTGATTTAACTGCATTCCATATATTTTGATTTATTGCAAATTCATTTTCAACAGTACAAAGTGCTTCTTAATTTTCTCTGGGGGCTCTCCTTTGACTCATTGGTTACTTACAAGTCTGTTATTTAGTTTCTAAGTACCTGGAGATATCCCAGGTATCTTTCTTTTATTGATTTTTAGTTTAATCCCTGTTATGATCAGGGGACATTCCTGATGTGATTTCAATTTTTAAACTTTCAATAGTCTGTTTTAAGACTCCAAATATAGCTCATGTTGATCAATTATATGTACATGAATAATGTGCACCTTACTTCTTTTGGATAGAGTGTACTAATCAATTAGGTCGAGTATGTTGAGAGTATTTTTCAAGTCTTAAACAGTTATTGATTTTCTCTCTACTTGTTCTAGTAATTACTGAGAGAAGATGTTACAATCTTTGAATATAATTTTATAATTAGTCTGCTTCTGATTTCTGTTTTATCAGTTTTTGCTTTAAATATTTTAGAGCTCTGTTATAGGTTCCTAAGTATTTAGGACTTGTATGTTCTCCTAATGAATGGATTCCTTTATTAATATGAATGAACTTCTTTATTTCTGATAATTTTTTCTCTGAAATATTTATCAGATATTACAGTGGTCAGCTTTTTAAAAACATATTTTTATTGATTTCTGAGAGGAAGGGAGAAGGGAGGAGATAGAAACATCAGTGATGAGAGAGAGTCATTGATTGGCTGCCTCCTGCAGATCCCCTACTAGAGATCAAGCCCAAAACTGAGCAGGAATCGAACCCTGACCTCCTGGCTCATAGGTCAAAGCTCAAGCTCTGAGCTACTCTGGCAGGGCTGGTCAGCTTTTTTGATTATTGTTTCATGATATATTGTTTTTCATTTGTTTATATTTAACTTATTTATTTCTTTATATTTAAAATGGGTTACTTGTATATATTATATAGAAAAGTCCAACGTGACAATATCTGCCTTTTAATTAGTATATTAGTATACATTTACACTATTTTGCAATTGATATGGTTGGGTAAAACCTACAATTTTGTTGTTTTCTACTTGTCTTATTAGTACTTTGTTTCCTCTTTCCCTTTTTTACTATTTGGGGTTAATTAAATATTTATAACTTTATTTTATTTTACTGATTAGCTCATTACTATTTTGTCATTGTATTTCAGTGGTTGTTTTAGTGACCATGGTATACATTTTTAAAAATATATTTTTGTTGATTTCAGAGAGGAAGGAAGACTGAAAGATAGAAACATCAATAATGATAAAGAATCATTGATTGGCTGCCTCCTGCAGGCACCCACTGGGTATTAAGGCTGCAACCTGGGCATGTGCCCTGACTGGGAATGGAACCCTGACCTCCTGGTTCACATGTCAATGCTCAACCACTGAGCCATGCTGGCCAGGCATAATATACATTTTTAACTTATTCTCAAGACAATTTACCATGACATTTTATATACTACCCTACAATAACAGAAGAATCTTAAAGTAGTATACTTTTATTTCTCTTCTACTAATCTTTGTGTTACTGTTATTATGTATTTTATTTTTACATGTTCTAAAACACTCAATAAATTTTTACTTTAAAATGACACCTGAAAGTGAATTTTTAAATTAAAAGATCATTCATATTTATCTACAGATTTATTATTTCCAATGCTCTTAAGTCTATTGCATACATGCAAATTTCAATTTTGTATCATTTTCTTCTGCTTGACAGTTTTTCTTGAACATTTTTGGTAATATATATCTGCTGGCAATGTATTTTTTTTCCTTTTGTGTAAGAAAGCCTTTATTTTGTTTTGCTTTCTTTGGTATAGATTTTGAGTTTAACAATATTTTTCCAGTATGTTAAAAATATTGCTCCACTGTCTTCTAGGTTGCATTATTTTCATTGAGATGCCTCCTATCATTCTACTGTTTATTTCCCTGTACATAAGATTCCTCCACCTCACTTTGGCTGCTTTTAAGATTTTGTTTTTCCTGGATTTCAGCAATGAGATTATGAAATGTCATGGAAACATTTATTCTGCTTTTTTTTATCTTGGAATTTGTTGAGCTTCTTAAATATGTGGGTTATAATTTTCATCAAATTTAGAAAAATTTAACTATATTATTACACTTCTAACCTTGTAGGGCTCAAAAACATGTATGTTATGCTGAAGAAGGTCCCACAACTCACTCTTGTTCTTTAGTTTTTTCCCCCCATATTTTTCATTTTTGGACAATTTTTGTTTGTATGTATTCAAGTTCACAAATGATTTCTTCTGCTGTGGACAATCTGCTGTCAAATCCACCCACTGTATTTGTCATTTCATATACTGTATTTTTTTTTGGAATTTCAATTTGGATCTTTTAATAAATCTTCCATTTTGTACCTCATCATGTTGTTACTTTCCTTTACTTTCTTGAACATAAAGAATATAGTTATAATAGCTATTTCAACATTATTCTCTACTAATTCTCTACTAGTCTATTATTATTCATTCTGTTTTTATAATTACTTTTTCCCTATACTGTGCACTGTATTTTACTATTTCTTTGCATGCTTGATTTTTTTTCATTGCAGATAATATAAATTTTATTGCTGGATACTGGATGGTTTTGTATTCTTTAACTACTTGTGGGCTTTGTTTTGAGATATATTTAAAGTAATTTGGAATAGATAGATTCTTTGGAGGTTTGCTTTTGTTAAGAAAATCTAGATTGCCTTTAGTTTAGGGTTAATTTGCCTCATTACTGAGGCAATACCCTTCTGAGGAGCTTCCTAGATATTCCATGAAATATAATGTTTTCCAGTTTGGTTATTAGAAATATGAAATATTTCTATTCCTGGTCCTATGTGACCTCTGAGAAATATTTGCCTGATTATTTCTAGTGGATCTTTCCCTGTCCTCAATAGTTTACTCACACATTAACACTAATCATTATTCAGCCAAAAACTTGAGTGATCCCTCTACAAATTCCCAGAATTCTCTCAATGTGTAGTTTTCTGCCATGAGCTTTTTCTTCTTCGATACACTGTCCCTCAAATTCTAGCCATCCAATCCTCCCTGAAATCTAAACTCTGGCTCTTCAACTCAGACTCTTTCAGGGTGAGTTCCCTTTTCCTTTGGTTGTGGTCTGGAAACTTTCTCCAGGCTGTCAGTGGAACAATCACAGGACTCATCTTATTTGTTTCACTTCTTTCAGGATTTATGGTCCTATGCTGCCTTTCGAAAAATAACTAAAATCCATTATTTCATATATTTTTTATTAATTTTTTGTAGATATTTAAGATGACAGTATAAATTCTATTAGTTACTTCATCATGGCTATAAACATACATTCAGGTAGCCTTTTGGAATTATGGAGTGGGAGCACTACATTACAAGTCAGAATACCTCCACTTCTATTAAGTTTCACTACTTGCCAGTCTTATGACCTTAAGAGAAATCATTGATATCTTGGTATTCAGTTTCATCTAGAAGATGGGCTGTAAAACCTCTCTTGTTCTTCTTCTTCACATAATTAATTATATTCTTGGTAAACTATAATGTCCTATGTGAAAGCTATTTTGGTTAATAGTTAACATTTTTATAGCTATCTGATAAATCTTACAATATACACCAAACCACTCCCACATCATCCTATATAATAAAAGCATAGTATGCAAATTGTCCCCTCTGGAGTTCTTCGGGGACTTCGAAGAGGAGGTATTGTGGCCAAGGGAAGGGAGGGAGGCCCTGGCTGGTGGCAGGTGGCTGGAGGAGGGGAGGGAGGCCCTGGCTGACTGCCACCAGCCACTGAGGACCCTACCAGTGGATGAATTTCGTGTACTGGGCCTCTAGTTTATAATAAACCTCAAATGAAGAAATTATTTATTTTTATAATCATGTAAAAAGAGACTAATATTTTCTTTTTCTTCTTTTTTATTGTTTAAAGTTTTACATATGCCTCCTTTTTCCGATTGATACCCCCCCACCACTTCTATGCCTGAGGGCAAACCCCCACCACCTCAGTGTATGTGTCCATTATTTATGCTAATATACATGCATACAAGTCCTTTGGTTGATTACGAACCCCTTCCTCCCCTGCCATTTGTGTCTGGATCTATTTCTATTCATCAGTGTATGTTGATCATTATATCCCACATCTGAGTGAGATCATGTGATATTTATCTTTCTTCAACTGGCTTATTTCACTTAGCATTATGCTCTCCAGTCCCATCCATGTTGTTACAAAGGGTAAAAGTTTCTTCTTTTTTATGAGCCCTTCTAGGTAATAAGAGCTTTATCTTTTAAAAATTTGGAGAATACAAAAATTAAGCATAACACCAATGGGTATCATGCCCATGTATGCAGATGCTTCCTCATAATTTTTAATGTAAGTTTAATATTAAAAATAACAGTACAGCATATTAAAGTAGGAGGATTCTCCTATTAAAAACTAAGTTATTTAACAGTGTTTCATTTATCCAAAGTTTAATTCAGCATAGAATAACGAACTGACCCTATTAGGGGAAGTCATCAGAAGATATGACCATCACCTAACCCAGGAGCTAGACCCTGGCAATTGGAAGCTTCTCATACTCCCATCTGTCATTGGAATGTACATTTTGTTTACCTTCCTCAATATTAGAAACTGCTTCAAGGATACAGCTTTGAGATAGAAACATTGCATTGAGACTATTTAGAGTAGGTAGATGATTGAATCCAGTTAAGGCCACCCAAGGCAAGCTTAGAAAGTAAATCCCCTTGTTTATGAATACTGCCATCTCCAAATCTGGAGTGATCTGTCTTTCTTCTGTATTTCCCTGCCATCTGCACACAGAAGTCAGTTTCTCAGTATACCTAAGGAACTCTAGGCATGGTCTGTGAAGCAACAATTGGTGAGCCAACCAAGAGAAAGAAGAAATGGGCTTTGGGAAAGAAGCACCTCTGGGACAAATCCCACATTGGCCATTGACATCTATGTGGGGAGGGGTGGCCCACATAACAGTTGCTTGTGGACTGCTATGGCACTGTTGGGATACCACAAAAACACCAGTTGCTTGAAGGCATTTCTTTGGGGAACAAACACTTTGGCAAAGAAGGAAAACAAACGATTGCCACAGTGGGTTAGCCTCTACTATGGACATTTCAGCTGGTCGCTGATGCCCAAGTATAGGCTAAAATTCAAGTTAGAATGTTGAAAGAAGATCTGAGATTAGAGAACATGTCATTATTCACTACTATGCTAGTTTCAGGACTGGCAGCTAAAGTGGGAGAGTGAAGTAATAAGTTTGAGACCTTAGGGTGATGTTTTACAAAAACAGGAGGACAAAAATGCTGTAGATTAAGATTCAGAAAGTTTTTGAGAAAGCCTGATTAGAACTAAGAGATGGAATCTAAGAATTAGAAACTCTGGAAAAGTGGTTAAATTAAGAGGAAGATGTTATGATGATTGATTGAGTAAAGAGATAAACTGCCCCATGCCATCAGATTCCTAATACAAATGAAATTTTAAAATAACAACTATCCCCAAAATGCCTAGGACAAACCTTACTTATTTTTCTGTTCTTTGAAGTTGAAAGTCTTATCATGTTTTTAAAATGTAAACATCCCAGCAGATAACCAAAACATTGTCCACAGAGACTGAAGAATGAAATGCTTTTAAAAAACACAAATTGCAGTAGCCAACACTTATATATAAAAGAGCTAGTTTTGTTTGTGTTTTGTTTGCTTTTGTCTTTACAAAACTATCTAATCTAATAAAAGAGTATTATGCAAATTAACCCTCACTCCATTACATCCACAAGCTACGCCCACAGGCCATGCCCACCAACCAATCAGGAGTAAATATGCAAATTAACTCAACTAAGATGGTGGCAGCCATGGAGCTGGAATTGCCCTGGGCAATGGAGGAAACCAGGGCCCTATGGGTCCTGAGCTCTACTCAAAGCTACAAAGTTTCAATTATAGAAGATAAACCCCAGATGTCTACTGGGCTGGGACTTTGGATTGCCAGACTTTGAGCGGGGGACCAAGGCAACAAAATTTTAATTATGGAAGTTAAATAAATCCCAGATACCTGCTTCCAGCCAGGCACCCCAGTAGGGACCTGAACCATGAAGGGGCTGTGGGCAGCCTGAAAACGGTCCTCATCCCCTCTCCCAGGCTGGCCAGGCATGCCAGCAGGTGGACATCCCCCAGGGGTCCCAGACTGCGAGAGGGCACAGGACGGGCTGAGGGAACCCCCTCCCCACCCCGAGTGCACAAGTTTTTGTGCACCAGGCCTCTAGTTATAAATAATGGTAAAATAAAATGACTGTATATAAAAAGTAGGATATGTGTTTCTGCTAGAAGGTATGAGGAATGGAGATGCATTTCAATTGAAGGGAAAAAGAAAAAGTAATTTTGTTCTAAAATAAAATTATTGTTGCAGAATTAGAAAGGAGAAAATAGAACAAATCTTAATTAGATATAACAAGTTGCAGAAGACTTATAGAAAAGGATTCTTAACAATTAACTTTATGTGTGGTCAAGCTAAGATTGAAATTTATTTAATTTAAATAGAAAAAAAGAGACTTTTATTATCAAATTACACTAGTACAAAATAAGAATTTGTTTTTTTCTCTTTTAAAAAGACAAAGATTTCTTAGATTATTGGTCTCCCTTTAATAATAAATTATAAACAAAGGTTCTTCTTTACCTTAAATGAAAGCTTCCTGAAAACAGAGTACATGTTTTATTTTCATTAGGTCTTTGACTACTTAAGAAAATTGAGTCTTCTTTATTAAAAAAGAGCTAAGTTCATTTTACAACTATGTAACTTTGAATAAGTTAAATTTTATGAAAAGCAATCTATAATAACAAAAGCAAAATATGCTAATTAGACCAGAAGTCCTTCTGAAGACGTTCAGGATGAAGCTGGGGCTGCAAGGGAAGCCTGGGTCTCCGGTGCCAGGGGGAAGGAAGCCAGTGCCAGTAGCCAGGGGAAGAAAGGCCTACTCTTGCACAAATTTCATACATCAGGCTTCTAGTCTCATATATAAGTAATGTTAAATTTTCTATTGGATATATTTATATTAAATTCTTTAAAAACAGATATGTCCTAGTATAAAGTTATCAGTCATAATTTTTACATATATATTGAAAAATCACTAGACTTGTCAATTGCATCATTTTCGTTTGTGTAAGTGAATTCTCACCAGATATTTAACGAATACCATTTTTAAGTCTTGTCATTTGCAGACACTAATTGGTTTATCTGATGCTTTTGCAAAAGTGTTCCTACAAAAGTGCTTTGGTTTCCAAGAGATTGATGGAAAGGTTCTGACAAGTATGGGTTTCTTATAACAGATCCATTTGCTTTCATATGGAAGGGACAATAATGAATATTTCAATTGTTCCTCAAGGCTAATGCACAGCTCGAAATATGTCATGGGATGTAGCTCTTTTATATATCAGTTTGTGTTGCCTGCAGCACTTCATATTTTTAAAGAGCCTTTTTTCTTTAGTCCCTGAAGAGTCTCTGAAACTTGTCCCTGTTTCTTCTGCATCGTATAGTAAAATTGTACCATTACATTGATGATATAATGTTAACATGTGAAGACTTGCTTCTGCTGCTGGACACTAACGATTTTACTGGAACATCTGTGAGATAAAAGATGGGTGACAAACCCACAGAAAATTCAGGCCCAAGCACCACCTTAAGGTTTTGGGACTCCACTAGTTAGGTAAGATGTGTTTTATCCCAGGAGCTGTGTTGGATAAAGTTTAAACTTACCCAACCCTTAAGACTGTGAAAGAGATGCAAGCATTTTGTAGTGAGTTTGCAGTTGTGAAAGACTCTTATTCTCAACCTGGTACAGTGTCTCTGTCTTTTACGACACTTGGTTGAAAAGGGGTGAGGGACATATGGACTGGGGATAAGAGCGACAAGCCACCTTTGAGAAGGCAAAAATACTTGTGAAGTAGATTGAAGCTCTAAGCACGTTCCAACCAATGCTATGCTTTAAGTTAGATGTATCTGAGATTCCAAAATGTATGGATGCTGCAGCAGGACAAAAGAATGGGAAGAATGCCTGTAGAAAGGGGACAAAAACCAATATACCCCCATAGAGCAATAGGAACTAGCAGTGTACACAGCACTTCTCCAGGTGTCAAGTCTCAGAACGGAATGAACCATAGCAGCCAATGTGCTGAAATCGGAACTGTTTGGTTAGTGATCGCTCATGAGCTCTGGTCTTGAATGCTTTGCACTGACAATAGGTTGTTCTAAAGAGATTACCCTTATGGCTTGGACAGTGGCAAACCCAGGGATGAATGGATTGGGATAATTGGGTCCTCCTGTAAGAGTCCAGAGTAATCCTTACTATTTTCTATGTCTTGGCTCATAAATCACTGACACCCATGGCAAGTTTCTAATTTAAAAAAGTTCTATAAAATAAAAATGGTCTTGAATGTTATTGAAAGTTTTGTACTCATACCTGATGAATCCGTTAATGTGTCATCTTTATTAAATCACATAAAAATACAAGTGAACGCCCTGAGTGGTCTGAATCCCACCTTAAGGAACTTAGCAAATCAATGGTTCGAATAATAGGGCTCTTCATGAAAAAAAAAAAAGTGTTTTCTCTTGCATGTGCCTGTATTATTGATTTGGCATCTGTCTTCAATGCAGCCAGATACCCACCAAATTAGCCACCTACATGTTAATAAATCTGCATGATGACCACTCAGGACACATTCCAAAAGGGATCAAATTTTGGGGGAGGTCATCAGAATAACGACTGACACTTGACTCTCGACCTGGAGTTGGCAATTAAAGTATCCTCACCCCTTTCTCTATTCTTGAATGTACATTTTGCGTGCCTTCGAGCTCACTAAAAGCTGCTCCCAGGATACATTTTTGAAACATAAATGTTATATTGAGGCTATCTGGACTTGGGTACAATAATTGAACCCTGTTAAGGCCTCTGTATAAACTTTTAAGATTCTGACGAGTAGGTGCAGAAATGTCAGTGATCAAATCTAGTAATCTTACAGCCACCCAAGATAACCCTACTACATAAAGTTTCTTGTTTGTTAAACCTACACACTTCCAATCTGAAAAGGTCTGCCTCTTTTATTTTTTTGTCTTTCCCTGACTTCCTTAGTGTGGGGTTGGGGGCTGGTGAGGTTTCAGATTACACCTGAGAAGCTCCCGGCCAAATTTATGAAGCAACAACACTTTGAACTTAATAAAAATAATGTTTTGGTGTTATACTTTTATTTTTCAGAGCACCACGTTTATTTGTTAATTAGGTAAAACATGAAACACAAGAGATCATATTGTTCTCAAACTAAGAACAAAGTTTTTACTTGAAAAACAAAAGAACAAATTCAGAAAGACAAATAACTATAAATCATATGCTAAAAGCAAATAAAACATCAGAATAACTGTACATCAAAAATAAACAAATTGCTTGAACCTTGTTCTTTCAAAAATAATATACAGGAAGAGAAGTCAGGGTGGTTCTGAGAATTGAACTTAATAAAATTTTAAGATGTGTAAAAGAACTGCCATTTGACCCAGCAATCCCACTTCTGGGAATATTACCTAAGAATACTCAAATACCAATCACAAAGAATATGTGCACCGCTATGTTCATAGCAGTGTTATTTACAATAGCTAAAATCTGGAAACAGCCCAAGTGTCCATCAGCAGATTTATTGGATAAAAATGACATGGTACATTTACTCAATGGAATAATATGTGGCTGTAAAAGGAAAGAATTCTTACCCTTTGCAACAGAGTAGATAGTATTATGCTAAGTGAAATAAGCCAGTTAGGGAAAGACAAGTATCACATGATCTCATTTATATGTGGAATTAAATGAACAAAATAGGTCCAGAGACATGGATGCATGGAACAGACTAACAGATCTCAGAGAGGTAGAGTTGGGGGCGAGGGAAAGAGATTAACCAAAGAACATTTATGCATATATGCATAACCCATGGACACAGGTGATAGTGTGATGAAGGCCTGGGGTAGGGGTAGGGGTTGAGTAGAGGGTAGCAAAGTTGGGGGGGGAGATATCTGCAATACTGTCAACAATAAAAAATAATTGATATAGTAAATATGTTCTCAGAAGCTGTCACTTTAATCTGTCATTTACATTTCATTATTCTTTAAAAAGCCAATTCTGTTTACCTTCTTTTCTGATTAATTTGCCGGAATTTGCTGATATTGCAAAAATTATATGTTCGGCATCCTTTAAACATGAAGTTCAAGTAACAGACATAATGTATATTCTAATACTATTAAAGGATATTCATTGTTTATTTATTGAGCTATAATTACTGAAATGCATTGCCCACATCTCTTATCTTCCATTTTAGATATATAATATTTTTCTGTCACTTAGGTGGAAATATGAAACAGGAAATTTTACCCATTTATTATAAGAGTTTCTCAGAGCAAAAAGAAAGTGTACACTGACTCCATTTAAAAAATACTTAAAATTTGATGTAATTAGTAATATTTTTCAGCAACATAAAAGCTCTCTCTCTCTCTCTCTCTCTCTATATATATATATATATATATGTGTGTGTGTATATATATATATATTATATATACATATATATATATATATATGTATATATAATATATATATATACACACACACACACACACACACACACTAGGGGCCCGGTGCACAAAAATTTGTACAATTGGGCGGGGGGGGGCGTCCCTCAGCCCAGTCTGTGCCCTCTCACAGTCTGGGACCCCTCAGGGGATGTCCACCTGCTGGCGTGCCTGGCCAGCCTGGGTGAGGGGTTGATGGCTGTTTGCAGGCTGGCCAAGCCCCCCAATATGGACCCTCACCCCATTAGGGTATGGCAAGCCTGGGTGATGGGCTGAGGGCCATTTTCAGGCTGCCCACAGTCTCTTCAGGTTTTGGGGCTCTACTGGGGTGCCTGGCCAGCCTGGGTGAGGGGCTGAGGGCCATTTTCAGAGTTTCAGGCTGCCCACAGCTCCCACTGACCCAAGGTCCCAGTGAAACTGGCTGGAATAAGGTTTCTGGGGTTTATTTATCTTCTATAATTGAAACACTGTTGCTTTGAGCCGAGGCCTAGGCAGGTAAAGAAGCCTTCTGTTTGTTTGAGCTCCATGGCTTCCATAATTGAAACATTGGTACCATGAGTAGAGGCTCAGCCAGCCTAGGCAGGCAGTTGCAATGGAAGCCTGATGTTTACTCTAGCTCCGTGGCTGTCGGCCACCATCTTGGCTGGGTTAATTTGCATACAGCCGCTCTGATTGGCTGGTGGGCATGGCTTGGCTGGTGGGCGTGGCTTACATGTCCTGAAGATATGGTTAATTTGCATATTACTCTTTTATTAGATATATATGTGTGTGTGTGTGTGTCTGTGTATAGTGAGATAAGCAAAGATTACAAGACAATTTTATGTATACATTCTCCATATAAATATATAAAAAGATACATCTACAGGCATAATTTCTGTACTATATGATTAATGTATAAATTCAAAGAGGATTAAGGTTTGCTAAAAAAAGCATTGTCAGGTAAATATGCTAGATATCAGATTGTTTCATCAATTATAATTTATTAACTTTTATCACAAAGTGGTAATGTTAAAATAATAAAGTACCTTTAAACTGTAATTACTTTATCTTACACTCAGATATCAAAACTCAGGTTATAACAAAATTTAAAAACACAATTTCAAACATAATTACTTAAACAACAGAAGCATAAACAGTCTCAAATAGATGACTGACTTCCAGTTCTCTTTCATATAATCCCACATGCACACTCATACACAATAAGTGACAACTAATGCTAATGATCAGTGACATATAGAATCTTCTGATGAACTAAATAATACCTTGATCCATACATATTTGTTGCCTAATTTGTGTATCTTTTTATGTTTCTGGTCCCAAGCAAATTGTGCAAATAAATCATTTCTATCTTTTACAAGTTAGTTAAAGTGTTTCCATTGCCATATGCTTTTACCAGTAACATCTAGCAATTCACATTTTTGGCTAATACCTTTAAAATGTAGGTTGCATTTTAATTTACTGTAGTGAGGGGAGATTAAAGAGGGTAAAGGAGATAAAGTATATAGTGACAAAAGGAAACACATTTTTGGGTGGTGAGCACATACAGATGATGTATTATGGAATTGTACACTTGAAACTTATATAATTTTATTAACTAATCTAACCTCCAATAAATTTAATTTTTAAAATTTTGTTCTAAAAATGATAAAGATATATTACTTTTAAATCTATTTTTACTGATTTCAGAGAGGAAGGGAAAGGTAGAGAGAGACAGAAACATCAATGATGTGAGAGAACCATTGATCAGCTACCTCCGGCATGACCCATACGGAGGACTGAGCCCGCAATCCAGGCGTGTGTCCTGGCCAGGGATCTAACCATGCCCTCCTGGTTCATAGGTTGACACTCAACCACTGAGCCACATTGGTCTGCCTAAAGTCATATTTATTCATTTAAGCTAGATACTCTTTTAGTTTTTTTTTGAATCAGAATGCTTAGTCCATGTTAGACTTAAGGGTAGTTTTACCTGGGAGCAAAGAGATAGACTATTTTATTCGTTAATACCTTTTATTCCTGATTTTACTTCAAAAGTCTGCAAAACTTAGGTGAGGGGAAATGTGTACTCCTGTTCTTTGGGGATTAGAGAAAGATTCCCCAAAGCACACCATTTAGTGGTAGGTAGGTAGCTATGTAAAAACGCACATACATATATAGTGTTGAAACAATATACACACATGCTGAAACAATGTACACATATGAAATAATGGAAGCTTCAAGTTATCCCCGCAAATACTTTCAATATACTAAGAAAGTGCTTAATGACTCAAAAATATCATGGAGCACAACCCAAATCTGGTAGCAACAGGTAAAGACCCTTCTTTATTCTTTTGAAAGAAGAAAACAAAAACCAAAATCAATATCCTTCCTATACTGCCAAAGACATATCGTTGGGTCTCTTTTGAGGAACTCAGCCTTAGTGTACTCAATTAATTTCATCATATGTTTTTTAACCAATTATACTTTAATGCATTTTTTTAAAAAAGGAAAGATGTGTTGTCTTTATACCTGGTGGAAAGGCTCTGAGTGTGAATGAATGCATGAATATTGTGGGTTTTTATTTATCAGTGAAAGAAAAATCTCAAATTTAAAAAATTGTTGTAAAGATGCAGACCTCTGAAAACATGTTCTTGGACCTCTAGGGGTCTGCAGACCTTAGATTGACAGACACTACCCTATGTGATATTAAGATAGAAAATATCTTATTGTCAAATCACAAACATATATGTCTTTGAAGAATGGAATTAATATTGACCCCTAATGTTTTTGTGTTTACTGCATTTCTCCTACCTAATCATATTTCTCATGTGGATATGAAACCCAAAGGGAGAGGTTGTTACTCAACTAACATGCTTTTAGGTATTTCATTACAACTGTATTTCTTGATGTTAATCAAACCAGATTTGAGCACATGGTTTAAACATGACAACATTCAGCAATTATTATTTTAGTGCTACAATTTAAATTAGGTAACCTGATAACCATTTGTAAAATATTATCAAGTTTACTAGAAACTACAGATTCACTTGTGAATTTTGAGAACACATGTTGCTCCAATATACTTTACAGTAATGAGAAAGAGAAAAACATTTTGCTAAATAACCCTTCACTTTCCAAGTCACAGTTTTAAAAAACAACCAATATATAGATGTATCACCACAGATATTTTGAAGATATATTCATTTAAATTTATTTCTTAAGCATATGTTACATTCATAGCATCATTAATATACTATGTTATGAACATAAGTCTTAAACAAAAGAGTCAAAAGAACAAAGATTTTTCTCAATAATGTCTTTATTACTTGTCTTTAAAATTCAAAGTTAGAAAATGGGCAATGAGTAGTAGGGATGGTAGTTATGATACTGCTTCCTGGGAAAAAAAAAAGCTTAATACCATTTTTTAAAAATTGTGTTTGTTTGATTGCTTAAAGTATTACAAAGAGTGTTAAATAAGTCTCCATTTTTTCCCCTTGACCTTCCCCCCTCCTCCCCTACCCCCAGTGTTTTGTGTCCATTGATTATGTTTATATGCATGCATATAAGTCCTTCAGTTGATCTCTTAACTCCCCCCTAACCCTCCTGAGCCTTCCAGCTGTAGTTTGACAGTCTGTTCAATGCTGTTCTGCCTCTGTATTTGTGTATGTTCATCAGTTTATAATGGTCTTTATTATCCATAAATAAGTGAGATCTTGTGGTATTTTTCTTTCATTGACTGGCTTATTTCACTTAACATAATGCTCTCCAGTTCCATCCATGCTGCTGCAAATGGTAAGAATTCCTTCTTTTTTACAGCAGCATAGTATTCCATTGTGTAGATGTGCCACAGTTAATACTATTTTGAGGGCTTTACCTGCACATAATACTTTTTTATCTTTCAATTACAGTTTACATTCAATATTATTTTGTATTAGTTTCAGGTGTACAGCATAATGGTTAGACAATCATGTATTTTGCAAAGTAACCCCCCTCCCCCACATACTATTTCCAGCATCCACCTGACAGCATGCATAGTTATTACAATATTATTGACTGTATTCCTCATACTGTACTCTACATTCCATTGACTATTTTGTGACTACCAATTTGAACTTCTCAATCTCTTCACCTTTTTCACCCAGCCCCTCTTTTATTAATGATATGCTTTTATCACAAAATGGATTTAATAATTTCTTAAATTTAATTAATAAATAAAGTCATTGAATTTTTAAAGTAGAAATAGCCTTAGATATTATAAAGATTTTGCACTCATTTCACAGTTGAATAAATTGAGGACCAGAGATTTGAAGTAACATGTTTCAGGACTTGTTTTATGAAAAATGACTGCTCTATATATTATAAGCTCTGTAATGTCTCATTCACTTTGTCCAACACCTAGCATGTTATATAATACAGATTTACTAAATAAGTGCTTTTGAGAATGATGATACTTGGATATTAACTAAAGGACAATCCAGACCATATTAGTTTGCTAGGACTGCTGTAACAAAGTACCACAAGCTGGGTAGCTTAAACAGAAATTCATTGTCTAACAGTTCTGAAGGATAGAAGTCTGGAATCAAGATGTTGGTAGGGTCAGTTTCTTCTGAGGTCTGTGAAAGAAGTATTTGTTCTAGGACTCTTATCTTGTAAATGATTATCTTCATGTTCCCACAACATTTTCCCTGTATGTGTGCCTGTATCCAAATTACCTCCTTTAATAAAGACACCAGACATATTGAATTAGCAGCATACTATACTCCAACATGATCTATCTTAATTTAAATAATTACATCTACAATGGCCCTATAAAAAAAAGGTCAGCTTTTGAGATACTGGGGATTTGGACTTCAACAAATCAACTTAGGGGACACAATTCATCTCATAACATTGACTAATTGTTAATTTCTATAAGTATTGTAGACTGCCTTTATTATCCAAAAAGGTCATCAATTCCTGTGCATCCCTTTCCCACCCCCAACCCAGAACCCACTCTTTACCCCCATGATATCTATATCCTAATTCCTGAAACCTGTCAATATGTTAATTTACATAGCAAAAGTTAATTAAGGATGCAGGAAGAATTAAGGTTGCTAATTAGCTGACCTTGAAATAAGGAGATTATTTAGATTATTTAAGTGGGCCCAATGTTATCACAAGGATCTTTAAATGTAGACACTAGAGGTAGAATATTAAGTGTCAGAATGATGTGATGTGAGAAATTTTATTAACCAATGTCACACCAATAAACTCAATAATAATAAAAGATTTGATCAGCCATTGCTAACTTTGAAGAAAAAAGGCAGTCACAAGCCAAGGAATTTGGGTAGACTCTAAAAACTGGAAAAGGTAAGGAAACAGATTTTTCCCTAGAGCTGCTTTCACAAAGGAAAGCCTTGCTGACACCTTGATTTTAATCCGGTGAATCCTAATTCAGACCTTTAACCACCAGAACTGTGAGATAATAGATGAGTTATATAACACTCTATGCTTGTGGTAATTTGTTACAGCAACAAATATAAAATTAATAGAGCTCCTCTTGAAGCTATTAGTGACAGTAACCTCAATATATGCATGTATATATACCCTGACTGGCCAGATTATGACCACCTGACATTTGTAGGCAAATTAGCTGTAATTTTGTGCTGAAGTTGCTAGAGGGACAGACTATTATAAATAGAAAATCAGGTTGTTTATCACGACAGTAGAAGTGATTTTTTTCTGAAGATATGGGTAAACAATGCAATTTAATAGCCTTTGAATATGGGATATATATTATGATGAGTGAACAGATTATTATGACCACCCCATCTGTACTTTGTTGGGCCACCTTTTGCCCTCAATACTGCAGCGATTCTTCTTGGCATTGACTTCACGAGATGTTGAAAGGTGATGTGAGGAATCTGGCACCATGCCTGATGAATGGCACTGTCCAGTTCTGTGAGATTTGATGATTGTGGAACCAGCTGCCTGATGGCGCTTTTAACTTCGTCCCAAAAATGCTCAACTGGATTGAGATCTGGTGATGGTGGGGGCCGCCTAAGCAAGGTAAAGTCTCCCTCATGTTCTTGAAACCACTCCTGCACAATACGAGCACCATGACATGGTGCATTATCTTGTTGGAAGAAGCCATCTCCATTGGGATACGCCATCAACATGATAGGATGAACTTGATCAGCAATGATACTTAGGTATGTTGTGCTATTCAGACGTTGTTCCACATGAATTAAAGGGCCCAAATCAAGCCAGGAAAACATGACCCAAACCATAACACTGTCCCCACCAGCTTGAAGGGTTGTACTCATGCATGTGAGGTGCATGTTTTCATGCTGTTTTCGCCAAATTCTCACTCTGCCATCTGCATGATGCAACTGGAAATGTGATTCATTGGATCACATGACTTTTTCCAATGCTTGACTGTCCAATCCTTGTGTTCCTGTGCAAATTGGAGATGTTTTATCTTGGTAAATGTAGACAGCAAAGGTGTTCGAACAGGCCTGTAGCTTCCATATTCCATACGATGCAGTATATGGCTAATTTGCCTACAAACTTCAGGTGGTCATAATAATCTGGCCATTCAGTGTATACCCTTCTGTAACACTCTTTTGACAAGTCAAATAATTTGGATAAATATCATTTCAATGGTAAAGCCATCACTATCATATTTCTTTATGTTCATATGAAAATGGACAAAAGGAAATTCAGAGTTTTTTCTATGACTACCAACTCAGGATTCAAAGCTGTACAAGAAGACATATTTCACTTTACATCAGTTCCCCTAAGATTTTAATGTGAATATGAATTACCTGGGGATCTTAATAAAATTCAGATACTGATTCAGTAGCTCTTGGGAGGGGCCAGAAATTTTGCAATTCTAAAATGTCTCCCAGGTAATCATGTTGCTAATCCAAGGAATACACTTTGTGTAGCAAGGATTTAATAAATAAAGATGTCCCAAACACTACCAGAAAAATAAGTTTGGTTGACATCACAATGCTGAGATTAAGAAAATCTTTCTCTCCACATTAAGTACTACTATCTGGAAAAATACAAAAGAACTTAAACTGATCTTTAGCATATTTTATGTATTAATTGATGCTAAAAGTAAGCCTACTAGTATAGGTTCTAAACAAAATGCCTGTTAACTCATTAATTTACATACATATTCAAAAATAACTTCATGCTGTCTAAGAATAGTGGGCATGAGTCAAGTCTGAGGAGACTTCAACACAGTATATGTTTGGTCTATGAAAGGGCAAAGCTCTTTGGAGAATGGGTCTCATACTACTTTCCTAAATCACATAGCTATTTCATCCTCATAGCACACCGTAGGTAGACTAAGCTAACCAAGCAAGAAAGTATAATATATATATATATATATATATATATATATATATATATATATATATATATATATTAAAACAATATATTAGTGAAGTAGAAAACTTATAATTTGTTCACAAAACACAATTCAGAAATGCTTTCACCATTGCTTGGTACTTGACAGTAGGAATGAATAGTGTATGAGTCTGTCTATATACTTTCTGCCAATGAAGCCAGTGGAAGTCAACACATGATCCTTTTCTCTTAAACAGCAGTCTTTGTATTAAACTTTGCTATCTCCACTGAGAGAAAAAAATGTCGTTGGTATTAGAGACTCAGAAGGAGAGAAGTTAGGGAGAAACACACACACATAAACATACACACTTTTAAAAAATTATAAATAAAGAAGAAAAACATCATTCTAGCTCTCCAACCTTTAACCTAATAGTTGAGAGTACAATTTCTGTTTTAAAGTCCTTTCCTGCCACTTACTACTTGTATGAACTTGTGCAAGTGCCATGTACAAATGTTGATCTACATGAGAAAAGTGTCTACCTGGAGCATATAAGTAACATGTTTGCATGGATGTTATAAGAACTTTAAAAAAACTTGTCCCCAACTCCAAAGAAAATGAGGCTAAGAAAATGTTTTCCAAAAATGTTGCCTCTGTGACAAATAAAATGCTTAAAGATTCTAAGGCTGGCTGGAGAATATTATGTTAAGCAAAATAAGCCAGTCAGGGAAAGATCTAGTATCACATAATCTCACTCACTTGTGGAATCTAAAGAACAAAATAAACTGATAAATAAAATAGAAGCAGAAACATTGAAGCATGCAACAGACTGACATATATCAGAGGAAGGGGGGTGATATTAACCTAAGAGCTTATATGCATATATGCATAACCCATGGATATAGACAATAGTGTGATGAAGGCTGGACAGTGGGAAGGTACAGGCTAGAAGGGGTCAATGGGGGGAAATGGGACATCTGTAATACTTACAACAATAAAAATAAATTTAAAAAAAAGATTCTAAGGATCAACCCAATTGACATAGTTCTAAAACAGAAGACCAAAAAAGTAGGACAGCTCCTCTTGTGAATTTCTTTACAGATGTAAAGTATATAGCATTTAATTGACACAGTATAATCTTATTTACTCATTTGCCATGTATCTAGATCCCTGGTTAACCCAGACAATTTTGCTACTAGCTAGCATAAGAATGACTGTTTGTTTTCAAAGATAGGTTTCAATTTGTTGTCTTAAGATTTTATGTAGACTGGAAAAATCTCAGGGTGTCAGTGAAAGCTTCCCAATTTACTTAACCTCACCAACTCCCTTTTTATGTAGAATACATCTCTCTAAAATTTTTACTGTTTTCTTCCAAGTCAGTATGCCTAGATATAATGCACTCAATGGAAGTATATGAAGACACATTCAAATTCATATTTAGATAAATGGTTCCACTGCAAAATGAAAATGAACAATTCAACTATTTTTGATCCTGTTATAGATTACCACTATATGAAAATATAATTACTTCTGCAAGTACAATATAATTTTAAAAGCATAGTTAAATATTTTTAACAACACATTTTATATACAATTTCATGCCATCTTTTTCAACCAAGACTAACAGGGTGTATTTTAATAAAATACTTAAAAAGGATGTATACACCATTTGTTAAAGGTCAGAAATGACTGATTTTTTTAAGAAATAGTATTGGTTTCATGGAAAACATTACGTTATAAAACACACACACACACACACACACACACACACACAGACTCATTAGACTGAATCTCCAGAGATTTAGATCCTCACCAAAACTTTGCCAAAAAAAAAAATCATTACATATTAACTTGGTCAAGTTTAGCTTGGTGATTAAAAGTCAAATAGACCTACCTATGTTTGCATCTGGTGACATTTTGTAACTATGTGGTTCCAGGAAAGTCAACTACTTTGAGCCTCCCCCCCGCCCCATTTGTAAAATGGAAAACCATACCAAAAACTATTTCTTGTGAATATTGTGAAGATTAAATGTGACAACATATATAACGTTGTCAGCACAATTCCTGGCACTAAATTCTTAATACACATCAGCACTCATTAATGCTGGTAAGGCATTTCACTGCTCTGGGCTTCAGTTTTCTATGTAAAATAAGGAAATTGTCTTATTATTAGAAAATATCTATCAGCTCAAACTTACAACTTAAATGAGCAATCCCAATGTCATTCTCTCATTCAGAAAGAAACTGTAAAATGAACCCTAAAAATACAAACACTACATTCTTATGTTTTTTCATATATTACTGTAAGCTCTCTAAAATAAAGAGCACATTTCTAAGCATTATATTCTATCTAGAGTGTCCTACCTTTGAACAGTGTTATCTATTGGTCTACATGTAAATGTCTAAGTAATTCTTATTAATTACTATGCAAGCTGGCCACAACCTAAAACACTTTGGTGGGATTCATTTAATGTGGTAATAAGAGAAAAAATCAGAGAGAAAGAATTTTTCATTTATAGTAAATAACATTCATAGTTCATTTACAATGAATTATAACAATGATTTTCAAATTTACATGTTCTAATAGCCTTCTGGACTCCTTTTCATCCATGTTCCTGGACCATAAACCTTGATGTAATATTGTGATGGTGCCTCCAAGTGAAGCAGCATTCAAAGTAAAATATATTTTAAAATCTCTATTTTTAAGCAATGGTCATGCATTCTTTCAAATGAAACAGCTATGTGGAACAAACAATGCAGTTTGAAGTCCAAGAGGTAGAAAAATTGACAACTGATATGTTATATAATAGCAACCATTGCAGTGAATAGCTCTGGTTCAAGAGACATAAAAATGAGAACTATAGGTGATAGTATAATGCAGCAGTTATAAAATATATTGCAATAAATAGTGAATAATTACTAGATTTTAAGATACATAATACAATGTCATATAAAAGAAACCTAGAAAAAATAAAAAGTCTGAGTATTTTTATAACTGAAAAAATTATAGAGAGAACCACTTCTGGGATAATGATCCTTTGGTTTTGTTTATATGGACAGAACATATTTGGAGGCCGCCCACTACATAAAGCTATCAGATGTTAAAGTGTGTATACATTTTTGGGAATATATATTTACTTTGTTTCTCAATTCCCAAGCAATGGGGAACAAAGACCATATATGGCTGCAGATATTTCAAATACTCATCCAGATCCAGGTGCTTTGGGCAGAAGATAAAGAAGTAGATAATGTGGTCTCAACCCTGAATAAGGCTTTTAAAATGCAGTGGAGGAGTCTAGTATAACACAGGCACACATGCACACAAGTAAGTACATTAGAAGAAAATAAAGCAAACTGAGAAAGTTACAAATGTAAGAAATGATGTAAATTTTCTAGAAAAGTTGAGCTTAATAAGGGTTGGGTTTGACTTGGAAGGTACTTTTGGAGAAGTGTAACTTGAGATAAGCTTCCAAAGTGGGTAAATGTAAATAAGCAGAAGAGAGGGCATCCTAGGTGAAGAGAGTGGCAGTGGTGTAAGGAGTAAAATTCTGGAGGTAGACTGTTTAGGGACATTAAGGAGAGTAATGAAGAATAAAGTAAAATAAGGTACTTCTGGTACAATGAAACCAAATTATAAAGCCATTTTCAATCCAAATGGAATTGGGCTTCGAAAAATAGATTATAGAGAAACAATATTATTTCGGTGAAGAAAAAATGACTTGATGAAAGAAGTGTTCACGGACACTTAGTCTGGCAAGGATTGGGGGCGCAAGGGAAGTATGACTAGGAAGCTCCTGATCTGACTGGATGGATGTTGATAAGAGAAAAATGGTAGCAGAAGTCTTTCAAAGGAAAATTCACCAGGACTCAATAACCCCTTTATTATGAGAAATGGAGAAAAATCCAGATTTTGCTGTGAAATACTCAAGACTTCATGATCAAAGAGTAGAGCAAAATTAACACTACTGTGCAATTTATCCACCAAGGACAGGCAGGCAGGTTGTTTCTCAGTTTCTGAGTAATGTAGCCTCTCCCAATGAAGGGAAGTTGGACGTGATCTCTCAAAATAGGATTTGCCATTGGTGGTTCTAGCAGAGACACAGAGGAAGAAGAAAGAAGGACTTAGCACCAAACCTGAAACAGAGACCAAGGCTTTTATAAGAGATCGTTCCAAAAAGAAAATATAAAAGACAAGAACGAAAAATGTCTTATTCAGAGTCTCCAAAATGGACCTCACTCTGATTCTCTCCAGAGTTTAAGTTTCACAATCACTGAGTGGCACTCCAAATCAGAATTCCTTGAAGAATAAAAGTTTGATTCACTGGAATAATTAGTGTTTCATTTTCTCCAAAGTGTTTCTCATCTCAGTAGTTTCTATTCCACAAATGCCTTTCTGAATTCCTTGCATTATTCCAAACCTGGTATCTGTAGATTAAGAATTTGCCTTCTTAAATTCATCAGGTCCATTTTGTGTCTGGGTGTACTCAGTAAGCCAGTTTCAAAAGTAACTGGCATATTTCTCTTCATCAACTGGCACTTGTAACATCACAGGGCCAACCCCTAACCCTCCCCTTATTCTGCCCAGGCAGAGCTAAACCCCACCCCTTCCAGCGAAATGGAAAAAGCGCTTGCGCATACTCCAAGCCTATTCTCCTCGCCAAGAACTGCCTCCTCCAAGTTGTTAGTGCGCAGGCGCAGCACCCTCGGTGCGTTAGAGTGGGGTTATGAGAAATCTACTGTCCAGTGAAATCTAGAAGTGATAGAATTCATCCCCCACCACCACCACCACCACTCCTTTCTTCCGAGGCAGAGGCGCCACTTCTTCCTATTCCGGGGCCAGAAGCTCATCACCAAAGTCGCCTTATCTCGGAGCAAGGTCCTTTGCTTTCTGGCAATGCCCACTGTATCGCTATTCTCAGCGCATTTCGAACCTCAAGCTGCCTTCAGCCTTCGCTCAGGAAATAGAGGCAGATAGCTCCCCCAAACCCGCACCAGTTTGTTGTCAGCCTCATTAGGCCTCTGAACCTACAGTCCCCGCACTGGGCAGAGCATTAGCTAGGTGCCTTGTTTGCCCTCCTTCGCCCTTCACACCCACCCAATCTGGGTGCTTACCTCGGGCGTGATGCAGTGACGGGAGGGATCAAGGATCCCAGATCAGACCACTGTTGGGGCCGGCGGATTCAGCGAGATTTTTCCTGGGTCTCCACTGCCTCTTCACACAATGAAATCAGTGTGTCCGATCATCAATTCTCATCATGATCGTGACGTCACAAAAGACAGCGGCCAATGGGAGCCCGAGATCAGCTCCGGACAGTCCCTGGCCCCAGCCCAGACCCAGGAGTAGGGAGGGGGAGTGGAGCTGGCTGCTTGCAGTGGAGCTGTCTCTTCTCTGCACCTCTGAGCTGAGTGCAAGGCTAGGCCTCTCTGTACCTCTCCCTTCCTGAATAGCTGTGAATGCCAGCATCCCTGTAGTAGTTATATGCTAGCCATTTGAGCAGATGCTGTCTGGTCTTACAACTTGAGATTCACTTTCAGCAGAATTATTGAAAGCTGCCAAAATCTAATGAACACATGTAGAAATTATAATATGTTGTGGTCAATGTTCAATTGACAGTTATATAGTCAGTATTCCCAAAGTCAAGGAAATGTTCATCGAGCCTTTGAATTTGTCAATAAGTGATAGTGCACTGTTTTATGTGACCTATTGACTATGACTACTGAAGCAAGAAATTAAAATTATGGATTCTGTTCACCTAAACTCAATTTATGTTCTCTCAGAAGTTACTTGTGTCATCACCATTGCACCATTACAGAAAAAAAAACAAAAACAACTCGAGCCATATGTTACATCCTTTAACACTCACTTGATACACTCTCAAAATTTGTTGGATGTAATGAGAGATATAGAATGTATTGGTCCTCTGCTATTTTAGAATTTGCAACATTATTCAGAAAATAAGATTAGAACAGATTTAAACATTCACAACAATAAAATAAAGGACATGATAATGTGCTCAGTCATGAGCTACAGACAAGCTACATCATTTAATGACTGGAGACATCAGTGAAGTGATAATAGTTGGGGCAGTATTTTATGCTGCAGTTAAAGCTTGAAATGGTATTGGATGGTGGATAGGAGAGGATAAAAAGCTGTCATAAAGGGGAATAAAGAGGTAAAAGTAAAAAAGTATAGATATATATGATGTGACAAATATAGGGTATATGATTAGGACTAGTGAATAGGACAGACTGATAATAGAAGCTTTTCAAGTAGGCAAGAACTCTGATTTTATTAAAAGCCACCAATGGTCCTAAAATAAGGGTTCCTCAACCCTCTAGTACTGTCTGATGATCAGAGCAGTTAACATAATTTTTTAAAAGGATAAGTTAGATCATGCCTAGCTCCAGAATATCCAACATCTTCCATTCATATATACTATAAAATGCAAATTTACCAAAACCCAAAGATCCTGAATGATCTGGCCTTTGCCACTTTTCTGGCTTCACCTCCTGCCATTCACTCACTTTCCAATCACACTGGCCTTCTTTCCATTTTTCAAACAAATTAAGCTCATGTCCACATTGGGGCCCTTGCACCGTTGCTCCCTCTGTCTTTAAATGACCTACTCTCTCACTTGATTCAAATCTCTGCTCAAATGCAACCTCTTTAAAATTAGCATTTAATTTGTTTAAGTGTAACAATTTTAAAGAAGTTATATAACTTGTTTAAAAGTAACCTCTTTATAATTTTAAAGGGATTGCACTATAACCCTATTTCAAATTATGATCTTTTCAGCATTCTTTATACCTCTATAACTCCTTCTATTTTATTTGTATTCATAACATATATTGCCTAAATATACTCTATATTTAGTCATTGCAAATATAAGTTCAATGAAGACAGGATTTTGGATCTGTTTTGCTTATTATTATATTCCTGCCATCTAGAAGCCTTCTGACACAAAGGAGAACAATTTGTAAGCACTTGTTGATGGAATGTCTGAATGCAAACTCTAGCTGATCTCCAATCTGATTCAATTGAAAATTGATGACCGAATTATCAAATTGAACAAATACAAAAGCTTCTTATATGATTTCCTATTGTCTACTATGTTCACCTGGTAGCCCCTTATTTAAAAAAAAAACAGGAATGCATTGGTAATTCAGTCATCAATTTTCAATTGAATCAGATCAACTAGAGTTAGATAGTGCAGACAGTTGTGGTAATCAAGCTTCTAGAAAACTTGGGTTTATATCAAGATGTTAAGAGCAAAAATGAAGATAAATGATTAAAATTTAGACATTTTAAAGACGGAATAATAAAGGTGAAAGTGTAGATTCAGAGATAACATACCTATGATGGATTAACACATTTATTACGAACCACTGCATATCTTAAACTTGGTTGATTTGAGAACAAAAGAAGGGCATAGTCCTTACCCATGAAAAATGTGTAGTCCAACTGACAAGAGAAGACGTATATGAAACCACAGTACAAAAATATAATTAAATTCATGTAGTTCCTCATTCTTCTTTTCCCCTCACACTGTATACCCAAGCCATCAGTAAGTCCTATAAACTACTCCTTCAAAATATGTCCCAAATCTGAACACTACTTGCTTCCTCCATCACTACTAATTAGTCACTATCAACTCTAGCTTGAACAAATACAAAAGCTTCTTATATGGTTTCCTATTGTCTACTCTTGTCCTTTAATACTTTCTTTTAAGAGAATACAAAGTATTTTTTTAAAAAAGAGCATACAAAATAATCTTTATAAAGTTGAATCATATCACTCCTTCAGTTTAAAGCCTCCCTAATTTTTCCCATTACACTAACAATCAAGCCCTGAATCTTTGTTATGACTTACTTCCCACGGCTTGTTTCTGCTTTGTTTCACTGTGTATATTGGCCCTAAGCTTGCCTCTACCCTTTCCTGTAAAACCTATTCCCTCTTCAGACACTAGCTATGCCTTCTTGGGAAACTCTTCCCCATATCTTTACCTAACATATTTTGTTGGAGCCCCTTACACGTCCAGCACAGTTCAGGGTTCCTGTTCAGGGTTCGAGTTCTGAAGGAGGCCGCACAGAAAATGAAGAGAGAGAGACTAGAAGAGAATCAATTTGGAAACTGGGGTACCAAGCATGGCATCTTTCCTTTACCAGGGTAGATTGCCAACTGATGCCTGGGTCTCACCAGCTTTTTATTGAGTCTCTGAGAAAACAACCATATCCTTAGGCAGGAAATTCCAAGGAAGAATGTTACATGTAATTAACATGTGGGGATTTGCTGTAATTAACAATGTTTCAACTTAGACAATGGGTTCATAGCTCTGACCTTTCAGAGCAACCAAGGTAGGTTAAAAACAATCAGTTTCCAGCAATATTTCTTCAGTTTTAGTTGTCTGTTATATGTAGCCCCTCAGATGTGTCTTCATGGATCAATTTATTTAAAATAACATTCCCAAATCACTCCATCTCTTCTACTTTTCTTTCTGTGCTTTACTATTCTCATATCACTACTTGTTTATTTTGCTTTTCCCCATGTAGTAAGGATTTTATGTCTCTTATTTACTGTTACAACCCCAGGACCTATAACTGTACTTGTCATGTAATAAACACTCAGTGAAGCTTTATTCAATAAATGGATGTAGGAAAGCATAAGTTGTATAGTGTAGGCTAGAATAATAAGCATCCAGAAATAATATATGCTTTTAGTACCATGTGTTAGGTATTCATGCTTATCCTGTTCAGAATTTATCTGTGCTTATTGAATTTATAGGTGAAAACATTCTGGGAGGAATAATAAAAGCATGGATATTGACCAAGATTTCAAAGATCTCAAAATATTCAATATACAAACACAATAAAGGTAAACAGTAAGTCTTAGTTTTACGTTTACAAAAATCAGTTGTGGAATTAAAGGATAGGAAATACATATTTAAGATTGGGAATTTTTATATCAAAATAATAAATTTAATATGAGTTGGTATACCATAGCTATTAAACAAGACAATTGAGGCTTAAACTACACTAAGAAAATGCAACATCTGAAAAAAAGAAAGTTAAGAACCCTGTCTTCTACACTGATCAAACCATATCTACTATGTTCACCTGGTAGTCCCTTATTTTAAAAAGAAAACAGGAATGAAGTGACATCTAAAAATATATGATATAATGCAAGGCTCAAGGAACTGAGGAAGCTTATTTTAAAGAGAGGAAGACCAGGAGAAAATATAACTGTTCTCAAATATTTGGAAGACTACATGTGCAGACAAATGTGCCTTATTTGCACACGTCAAAACCAAGGCCAAAAAGAGAATTGACAAAGTTATTTAAAATTACATTATCTGGAAGAGCTGATTTTCATTAATCAGAGTCTCAGTGCTTTGTTTGTAGATTACTGAGGTTGTTCTCTTACTTGTTGCTGTCCAACTTTTAGGCATTTTGCAGCTTACTGATATTTCCAATCAAAGTTGTGCATGAAAGATTGTTGAGGATATTAAAATTAGGGGTTTTCCATTTAAATCCTCTTGATTCAAAGCATAATAACAATAATTTTAAAATGAATAAATTTGAACTTTATAGGTACTTCATAGATTTGAATTATTTATAACAGTCTTGTTCTTAGTATTTTGATTAAAGAGATGTCATTGGGATTAACTTCCCTCTCCTTACTGTGGGCCAGATAAAAGTAAAATCAAAAGGAAAAATACACTCTGATACAAACCTTTGGTGGAAAATTTCTTAGAATCATTATCATATCCTCTTTTGCTCTAATGGTTCTGTAAATAACTTCTGCAGAATACTAAATTTCTTCTTTTTGTTTTATTTATTAAGATACCTCATTTTAAAGTAAATGTATTAATGAAACTGGTTCACCTAACAGATTTCTAAAATAAAACATTTCTGAGTATATTGTTTATTTTTCTTTTTTTTTTTTTTTTTGGTATGATGTATCATTAATATTCTGTTTATTTCTACTTTAAAATGAGCGTGTTGTTCCAGGATCAACACCTGGGGACTTGTTAGAAATGCAAATTTGAGGGCCCAACCCACAGATTCAGAAACTTAGAGTAAGACCTAGCATCCACTGTTTTAGCAAACTCTCCAGGGAATCCTGATGTATGATAATGTAAATTCCTACATAATAAAATTATGCATAAACTCATTCTTTTGTATGATTCCAATGTACTATGCTATAAGTATAAAAGGTAATATCAGAGATAATTACATTCTGCAAATATTTATTTGTTCCTATTATGCATCAACCACATAGAATTTACAAAAACACGATTTATTCTCAACATGTTCACAGCTTAGTATAACAGTTACACACCTAAACAGCAAATGCAAAATAATCAGCTAGAGATGAGTGAGGTAGAGACAGGAGTCTGGGGTGAATCAAGGTAATCTGAAGCTTTGAATATGAGTGATGCCCTTTGCAGAGTAAAGTTGTATTTTTGAAATGTCAATATCTATATTCTTGTATAACTTCAAATGTTTTTTTTTCTTTTTCTTTTAGCCAAGATATTGATGCCAGGATAAAGAGAGAGACTAGAGCCTCCGTTTTCTAATTTAGTAGTTGTGCAATAACAAATTTTAACCTGATATCAAACTAAACTACAAAGACATTGTAATCAAGACAATCTGGTTACATCTTATTTATGTAATCTATAGCATAAGAACAGGCATAAAGATCAGTGGAAAAAAGAGAGCTGGGAAATAAACCCATGACTTTATGGTCAATTAATGTTTGATAAAGGAGTCCAGAGCATACAATGGAATAAAGATAGATTCTTCAACAAATGGTGTTGGGAAAATTGGACAGGTACAAGAAAAAGAAATGAAACTAGACCACCAACTTACACTATACACAAGGATAAATTCAAAATGTGTAAAAACTTAAATGTAGGTCGCAAAATGATAAAAATCCTAGAAGAAAATACAAGCAGTAAAATCTCAGACATCTCTCATAGCAATATTGTTGCCAAATAGATCTTTTAGGACAAGGAAACAGGAAAAAATAAATAAATTGTACTACATCAAACTAGAAAGCTTCTACGCAGCAAAAGAAACCATCGATAAAATGAAAGGGAACCCAATGCATGGAAGAACATATTTGTCAATGATACTTATGATAAATGAGTACTTTCTAAACTATGTAAAGAATTTATACAACCCAACACCAAGAAAACAAACAACCAAATAAAAAAATGGACAAAGGACCTAAATAAACATTTCTCCAAAGAGGACATACAGATAGCCAATAGACATATGAAAAATGCTCAAGATCACTAATCATTGGAAAGATTCAAATTAAAACCATAATAAGGTATCACCTCACACCTGTCAGAATGACTACTATAGATAAATCAACAAACAAGAAGTGCTGGCAAGGATGTGGAGAAAAGGGCATAACCAATGGATACAGACACCACAGGATGAGGGCATGAGTGGGGACATGGGGGCGGTCAATGGAAGGATAAGGACCCATCTGTAATACTTTAATCAATAAAGGAAAAAAAGAAAGACAGTAAATAAAAACATTTACTGATCTAAAAAAAGAAAGAAAGAAAAGGGAACGCTAATACGCTGTTGGTGAGAATGCAGGACTGGTGCAGCCACTGTGGAAAACAGTGTGGAGTTTCCTCAAAAAATTAAAAACTGCCTTTTAACCCATGATCTGCTTCTGGTAACATATCCTAAGAATCCCAAAACACTAATAAGAGAGTATACATACATCCCTATGTTCATAGCATCATCAAGATCTGGAAACAACCCAAGTGTCTATCAGAAGATGAGTGGATACAAGGAAGTCATACAACTTAACAAAAGGAAGATAAACAACCCAATCAATGAATGGGCAATAGACCTAAATAAAGAATTTTTGAAAGAGGACATATGGAAGGCCAAGAGACATATGAAAACATGCTCAAAGTCATGAATCATCTGAGAGATGCAAATCAAAACACCAATGAGGTACCATTTCAGACCTGTCAGAATGGCTATCATCAACAAATCAACAAATGACAAGTGGTGGGAGGACACGAAGAAAAAAGAACCCTCGTGCACTGCTGGTGGGAATGCAAACTGATGCAGCCACTATGGAAGACAGTATGGAGTTTCTTCAAAAAACTAAAAATGGAACTTACATTTGACCCAGTGATCTCACTTCTAGGAACCTATCCAAAGAAACTAGAAACCCCAATCAGAAAGCATACATGCACCCCTATGTTCATAGCAGCACAATTTACAATAGCTAAGTTTTAGAAACAGCTTCAGTGCCCATCAACAGATGAGTGGATTAAAAATGGTGGTACATCTACACAATCGGATACTACACTGCTGTTATAAGGAAGTAGCTCCTACTTTTTGCAACAGCATGGGTGGACCCAGAGATCTTTATGCTAAGGGAAATAAGTCATTCAGAGAAAGATAAATATCACATGATCTCACTCATTTGTGGAATATAATAAACAACATAAACTGATAAACAGGAACAGATCCATAGACAGAGAATTATCAGACCGTCAAACCTCAGAGGGAAGGCAGGGGAGGGTGGGGACAAGGGGGAGAGATAAACCAAAGAAATTGTGTGCATGCATATAAGTGTAACCAATGGACACAGACACCAGGCTGGTGAGGGCATGAGCGGGGGGAGGGGAGGGCAATGGGGGGATAAGGACACATATGTAATACCTTAATCAATTAAGAAAAATTTTAAAAATCCTTAATAATTTGATATTTTTCGATAAACTACTTACCAGGAAAAAATATAAAAACACTGAAATTGCTATTTTAGAGATAAATTGAATAAGAAAAAAAAACTATCTCATTTTTACATGGTTTTTACACTATTTTGCCGTCACTTTTTAAAAATATATTTTATTGATTTTTTACAGAGGAAGGGAGAGAGATAGAGAGCCAGAAACATTGATGAGAGAGAAACATCAATCAGCCTCCTGCACACCCCCCACTGGGAATGTGCCCGCAACTAAAGTACATGCCCTAGACCGGAATCGAACCTGGGACCCTTGAATCTGCAAGCCGATGCTCTGTCCACTGAGCCAAACCGAAGAAAAGTGAATTACCTAGGGAGAAGAGGTCAGTGATTTACAAATTATATACTATTGATAAAATAGAGTTGATGGTCATGTGAAAGTGACTATTAACATTCATGCCATTTTCATAGATCATAGATGAAAGTTGAAAGAGGTAAGGTTTGGCAAAGCAAATTAATAGATTCATCCAAGGGCTGGGACTAAATCAAGGTAGAACTAGTAATCTGAAGCCTTGAGAATAGAACAAAGTAGGTGCACATGGAATGTCCAATAATCAGAACCAAATAGCAAGGCCCAAATTATAGGTAGTCAGGGAAATCATGAAAGGTTAGTTACATAACAGAAGTCACAGCAGGTAACATTCTAGATTCAGAGCTGTCACACTGGGTTACAGAAACCAAAAACTCAGTTAAGGAAAATAAGCATTAAAAATTAAGGAAAATAGCATTAGGCTGTAAGCTGAAAAATGAATTAATGTTTGGAAGGAATGAAAACATTTCATTGTATTTGTGCCTTACAAATTCACTCTTCTCATTTTAAATAGAATAACTTAGCAAGTAAATTGAATTTAATTTACTCTTTTATCATATTACTGTCAAGTAGTTCAGTTATTAAGTAATAATAATACTTTAACTTATCCTAATTTTTTAAAAATATATTTTATTGTTTTTTTGTTTGTTTGTTTGTTTGTTTTACAGAGAGGAAGGGAGAGGGATAGAGAGCCAGAAACATCGATGAGAGAGAAACATCAATCAGCTGCCTCCTGCACAACCCCCACTGGGGACGTGCCCGCAACCAAGGCACATGCCCTTGACCGGAATCGGGACAATTGAGTCCGCAGGCCGACACTCCATCCACTGAGCCAAACCGGACAAGGCATTTTACCCTAATTTTTATTTTACCTTTAATATTATAAAAATAAGCAAAAGCATCCTTAAATAATTTGAAGCCAGGGATAGCAGTTATATCTTCTAAGGAAGTCCATTTGAGTTGGGTAAATTAGCAGAAGAGAGTTTTAAATTTAATCTGAGTCTCACAAAGGCTGTGTGAAATGGGCCAGAGTTGTCCCTAAAAGTCTAAAACAAACTGCAGAAACAGAAGTGGGTGCTAAAATAATGTGTAAAATATTATGGACCTAAAAGTAGTGCTTGTTCAAGATGGGTGTTAAGATTGCCACAAGTCAAAGAAACTCTGTTTTAGAGACACAAGGGTTAGACCTATTTTTCATTAGTGTCTTCTTTATTCTGAACAAACTCACCTAGAGATAATGGCCAATACCCTCAAGTCTTAAGGATGATCTTTACCTGGACACGCATTGTTGGTAGTCTAATATTAGAATTACAGGTCTGCCAAGGATCAAAAGCGTTCATATAGTCACCTCTCCTCTTTTTAAGTAAAAATGTTTGTAAGCAACACTCTGGTAAAATTTTAATCCATGTACATCATGAGCAATAAACTATGATGAAGACTCAGCATACATGAATAATTTAGTGCAGTAATCAAATAAAGCTTATAAATCACACATTTTAAGTCTCATATCTATTTCACATTTATGAAGTTTCCACAATATTGAACATTGCACAATTCCCATATGTCATTTCATTTAATCTCCTAGAGAGGAGGGATTTAACTCTGTTTTAAGATGAGAATATAAATTATGAATAATCAATATTTTACTGATAGCAATGAA
>PVJC01010621.1:0-43300 GCA_004026665.1 Murina feae | reverse complement strand
GCGCGCCTCCGTACCTCTGTACTTTGCTTCCGCTGCTGCTCTGAGTCTCAGACTCTTCTCTGGTTGTAGGATTTTCACTCAGCCAGCCGTCCTGTGGGTGCGAGTGGTGTCCGTGTGTTCTTTTCGTGGTTTTTCTGAAATAGTTGTTCACAGCTGCATATACGGTGTCTACCCTATGCCGCCATCTTGTTTCCCCAGGTCACTTCCTTGATGATTATTTTTATCAAAGAAAACCCGGGATCAGTGCCTTGCCACTGTCAGAACCTCCCTGGAGCATCAGGGGGAGGAGACACGCTGGTGGCACCAGGGGAGGAAATGAATGAATCTTCCCATTGACTACACTGACACAGACAGGGGTCCAGGCAGAAGCGGCTCAAACAGAGCACCCAGTGGGCACCCTGCGCAGCTGTGCGTGGGGCCTGGTGGCTGTCACCAAAGGCCTCTGAGCACCTCCCTGGATGTCCCAGCTGGATGCCAGAGCTGTTTTTTATCCCTAACAAGATCTGTCACTAAACATTACCGTAGCCTGACTTTGCCTTTTTCCCTCCAGGCCTTGCTAATGGAGGTCGAAGGTCACATCATCCTTCAACACAGGCTCCTGGGCTTTTGTTCACCAGGCCTCATACCAATGACGGGCAAGCAGCATGTTGGCCCTTGGAAGACACACAAGAAACCAGCGAACCATGGTCCTTAACGAACGGGACCCCTCCAAGGCCAGCCGGCAAAACCCCTTTAAGATACATACAGCTTCCTGTCCATGCACATTACACACAGGGGATGAAAACGGGAACTCCTTTGTCTGGTCAATGTATGTCATTCCTTGTCAGGACAAATTGAGAACAAACCTCGATTGTGTTGGGAAATAACTTTTGCTTCTAAAGACGGTCTTAGGTGAGGGTGGGAGCGTTTCCGGGGACAAGGACCTCTGGTACAACATTAGCATTAAGTGAGAGTGTCTTCTGGCCATTTCACAAACACTTCAACAGTATTGTTTCCTAGCAATAGAATATATTTTCGCCCAGGGCAGTATTTCTCACTTGCTCATTGGCGATTAGTGTTGTAAACAGATACCTTGCAAGAGCATTCCTCAGCAAAGAATCAACACTGAAGCAACAAGATCTTGGCAACCCGAGTTATTTCTCTTTGAAATGTGGACAGTTTTCTAAGGATACATCAGCCCTCTGGGTGCTGAGGCCGAGGAAAGTGTTCTGTTCACTGTCTCTACAATCCGAGAACCCTAGGTCTAAGGGCAATGAATTTTAACAGAGAAACGCTTTTTTTTTTTTTTTTTTCAAAGAAAGCATATTCATGAGTCCAATAATTCGTGAGTGCTTTAATTCAACCCAAATAGAAGACGAGAGCTCATCTGATCAGCAACTCTACTTCTCATGCTCACGCCCACCCCACTGTCCCACCCACAGGGTCCCCTGCCAGTGCTCCATTGACTACAGGTCTGTCTACTATCTGGAACTGGCTGCTAGAAGATCTGAGTGCCTCCTGGACCTTCCGCAAAGCTATAGGAGCTTGGGGGAGGTTCATGGTCTCACTGTGTCTGGCAGCCTCATCCAGTAAATATGACTCCCTTAGTCCACCAGTCCAGTAGAATGGAGAGAAACGTGTGCTGAAAAGTCCATGACACCTGCCATTGAGATGTGGGGGTTACTACCCAACGTGGTTGCTTTTTAAAAGAACTTTACTGAGATCTGATTCGCAAATCATATAATTCACCCAGTGAAAGTGTGCATCGTGATGGCTTTAGCATGTCCACAGTTCTACAGCTATCACCACAGTCAATATTAGAGTGTTTTCGTCACCCTAAAAAGAAGCCCTGTACTCATTAGAGCCACTCCCCATTTCTGCAAACCCACACGCAGCCATAGGCAACCACCAATCTACTTTCTTTCTGCATAGATTTGCTTATTTGGGAGGTTTCGTATAAATGGAATCCTACAATACATGTTTCTTTGCAACTAGCTGGTTTCCCATAGCATGTTTTCAAGGTCCATCACTGCTTCAGTTCTTCTTATACACATTTTGTTTATCCTTCATCAGTTCAAGGATACTTGAATTGTTCCCACGTTTTGGCTGTTATGCATAATGCTGCTATAAACTTGATTGAAGATTAAAAACATGTACAAGTTTGTTTTTGCTCTTGGTGGATGTGTATTTTTATTTCTCTTGGATATATGCCTAGATGTAGAACTGCTGGGTCCTATGGTAACTCTATGTTTAACCTTCTGAGGAACTGCCAGCCTGTTTTTCTGAAATGACTGAGCCATTTCACATCTCCACCAACCCACCAGCGGTGGATGAGGGTACCAATCTCCACACCCTTGCCAACACTTATTATTTGTGTTTTTTATTATAGCCATCCTGATGGGTGCAAAGTAGTATCTCATTGTGCTCTAATTTAAATTTCCCTGATGGCTGATGATGTTGAGCATCTTTTCATGTGCTCATAATGGGGTTTTTTGTTTGTTTGTGGGTTGTTGTTTTTTTCAGGTAATTGCAGAAAATTTAACAGTAAAAGATATCAGGTCAATTGTTTCCTGTCTTCCAAATAGACTTCTTATTTGAAGACTTAAAATATTTTTACTTGAGTTTTGACATCTACCTCTCTCTCCAGCATCCCCCCAACCCGTGTGCATCTAACTCCATTATTACACCTTGAATTGGGCCAAACTCTATTGCAAGTGAGATGTTTTCACAGAACTCCCTGAAAAGCAGATGAGCTCCAAAACTCAGCCAATAACTCACTTTCTCAATAAATCCTAGCATATCTTATCATCTGAATTTCACAAGGCTTCCTTTGCAAAACCCTGTAGGATACCATTCGCATGGTCACCTGTGTACCTGGAGCCCCCTGGAGCTGTGCATTGCTCATCCTCTGAGGCCTGCCCCCTCCACCAACACATCTTGAACAGGAAGTGCTCTTGAGAGCTATTGTTCGGTTAAGCAAGGAAGTGGTTTGAACTGACCTAAGGGGCATCTGCAAGGTGGTTGAATAGGGAGAAAAGAGTGAGAGTGGCCGTGTGGATCTGTTTTGCTCATCTAAATGTTGATTAGCAGGCTTGCCTAAAGCAATGGCTTCCTCAACATCTAAGAGAGCTCTTCTCAGCCACACCCGGTTACTAGGGCAGCTCTGTCCAGTGGTTAGGAATGAGCACTGGCTCTGGTACCCAAAGGGTCTTGATCAAAACCTGTCTCACCCCCTGCCAGCTCTGTGATCTCACAAAGATCCCCTTCGCGATGGTGTCTCGGTTTTCTCACCCGCCCCACTAGCGGTGCATTGCTCAGAGTTGCGAGGATCAATGAGACAATGTATAGGCAGTGTTTCACAGTGTGTGTAGGACGTGGTAGGTCCATAACCAATGTTGTTGCTTTGTTGTTTTTATTACCAATAGTCCATTAATGCTCAAGGACTCCTTGCTTCCAGGTCTTCACATTTACTTGTTTCCTCTGTCCAGAATACTTTTCCATACACGTTGTCCAGCTTATTCCTGTTCATCTTCTCACCTCAGTGTATAGAGAACTACTTCCAGGAACCTCCCCTTCCCTGCTTGCCCAAGAGTAGCTGTCCCTACCATGATCTCACACACATCTGATCTGATCTTATTATGGTCCCACTACCCCGTCTCTAATTGCCTCTGTGCTTGTCTGCATCCTCCATCAAACCTCGGGCTCTTATACTTTGTGGGAACCCCATCAATATCTGTCTCCATTCCTGCCTGTGCCTGGATCTGAGTTTGAGTTCTGTCATCCTCAGTGCCTCCTTCATCAAAAGGAAAAAAAACACACTAATATTTACTGAGTCTTTGCCATGTGCCTGCACTGTCCATATGTTAGTTCATACAACCCCAGTGGAAGACAGGTGAGGTAGGTATTTTCTTGTTTTGTGAATAAGGAACTGGTAGCTTAGGAGATTAACTTAACTCACCTTCACTTGCCTAAGGTCTCACAGGCACCAGACTAGGCTGGCACCAAAGTGGGTGCTTTTTGTATCACCTGCATGGAGCTTCGCCCTGTCTTAAGACCTAGTTCCCAACAATACACAGGGTTCACCTCAATTAGTGTCGTTTGGCAATGAGGAACCAGGACCCATGCTCTCAGTTGGCTGGAATACATCTTTCCCTTTATTCTTTACACAAAACCACTCAATATTTTATCAAAATCTATTCCATTTGTCTCATTGGTTTTGAACGCTTAGAAGGAAATAAGGCAAGTCCTCTCTGGGGGCCTAGCTCAGGGAGGAGAGCCCAGGTGGGGTCAGAATGGGCTTCAGGGGCTGAGGTCTGGAGCTCAGGGACAAGCCCCTGGGGAACCAAAGATTCGAGTGGACTGGCCAGAGGAAGGCTTGGTTTGGCTGGAGACCCAAGACAAACGCTCTGGTTGTGCCTCTGGCTGACCCTGCGAATCCCATACTACATTTCCTAAGAGGCTTTGTGGTTTGAACTTGATTGCACATCTGTGGGTCTGCGTGCCATGGAGTCCAGCCATGCCCTCTGTTGACCTCACCCGGCTCAGCAGGCAGGACTGTACGTGCAGAACCACGTGGGATTATAAAAGCCAGGGTCAGCCACCCCTCCTTGTTGGAGATTCCTGCAGAGGCGGCTCCTTCAGGGAAAGGCTGTGGATGTGAATGAGGACTCATTGTCCTGTCAAAATGAAGGACTCCAGAGCAGCCTAGGGATGAGAAGCCAGCATCTGCTTTGTACAACACGGCTGTTAATGAAATGAAAAGGATACTGCTGCTGCTCTTATCTCGAGGACACAAAAAGCACTTCCTCTGTGCAAAATAGAGAAGAACATTGGGACTAAGTCATGGTCTGTGTTCTCTAGATAGTGTGGGGGTAAAGACCATGTGCTTGAGGAACCCTAATGGGGATGGGTTGTGTGCATGTCACGAGTACAGTGGGGGAACTTACATTCTGAAAACTACAAAACATTGTTGAGAGAATTTAAAGAAGATCTAAATCATTGAGAAAACATCCGTGTTTATGGACTGGAGATTCTGTGTAATATGATTTTTAACAGAGGTCCTCAGGCAAGGAAGCATGTCAACAACAATCTCAACAGGAGGGAAGGGGAGTCTAGAATAAGGACAGACTCTTGGTTTGGGGGTCGGGGGTTGCTAGTAGAGCTCATCCAGGTATCACTCATGGCCCCAAGACAGGAGCAGGCAAAATAGTAGAGAACACCCACGGATTTGTGGGCCAGTAAGATGGAGGGACTCCTGAGAGGGACAGTCTGAACTTCCTGCTCGGAGCACACAAAGGCATACTGTACAAAATGGTATCGCTAAAGCACAGCTTAATTTGCTGGCTTAGGGTATTGGTATCTCATATGTAACTAAAACTCCGCCTGCGGGCAATTCTTCAATGAGGATTTTAATACAGCGTCACCTGCCGATTATGTAAAGATGATTATCTTCAGTTGAAGGTAGATTAGCATTGTGATATTACTGGAAGCAGCATGAAATGGGTGTCTAATTCCAGTGTTCATGGGACAGAACTTAGAGATAGAAAACCTTTCATTGCCATGATCACTGCAGTTGTTACTGAGCTGCAGTGCAACCACAGACAGGACACCCATACTATGGGACCCCGGCAGGAACATCGGCATTCTGTCTCAGGGCAAGTTCTAGTGCGTGCTGCGTGATCTGTTCGCACATTTCCCATGTGATTACTCAACTCACTGTCCACTTTTCCACTTTCAAACTCCCAAGAAACCTATGTTTGAAATCTCCATTTGACCTCATGCTCATAAACATAGACTTTGACACTGAATCCATATGATCACAAGCATCTAAAAATCTTCTAGAGCAAGGGTAGCAAATTCTCCAAAATTCCAGACGGTAAATATTTTAGGCTTTCAGGACACACACTTTCTCCATTTTCAAGTTCGCCATTGATAACTTAGTTGAAACGGTTCCTTTCTTTGAAAGACACAAACTTCCAAAACTTACACATAGAAAAACAGAATATCAGATTAGACTTATGTCTATAAAATAAATTTAATCAATGTTAATAACTTCCAAAAATAGAATTCATCAGGTCCATATGGCTTCACTGATAAGTTCTACCAAACATTAAAGAAGAAATGATACCATCTCCCTACAAGCTCTTCCAAAAAATAGAAGCAGAGAGAACATGTTTTAACTTATTCTATGAAGCCAGTATTACCTTAATAACAAACCAGATTCAGAACATTACAATAAAGGAAAACTTACACAAATATTGTTTATAAACATAGATCTCCAATGAAATCTTAGCCAACTGAATCCAACAATATATCTAATGTATAAATGAAAGTTGTTTTGACACCTGTTAATTTCCACTGAATTGCCTCCACCACAGTATTTTCCAAAGTGTTTCACAGAAAACTAGTTCTTGAGATATTAGTAGCTAGATTTCCAAGACTAAATGCTTGAGATAAATGCTGGATTAAACAAAGAATGGCATAATTGTTTAATAACAGAATATATCAAGCCTTTATTATTCTATAATATCTATGCATGTCTCCAAAACAGAGTATACAGTCTTTCCCAAACTTATTTGAGAAAAAAATCCTCCTTTCTACTTCATTTGTTTGGGTGAGGGCAAGAGAATTTCTTGAAATTGGTGGCATCCTTTAGTACACACTTTGAGAATTGCTACTCTGCCATATGTCACATTAATGATTCATGGGCCATGACTTAGCGTGTTTGTCAGTATATCCCCAATATTCCCAGCAACAAGCAGTTAGCACACGGCTTTCAATAAATATTTGTTAAGTAAATGGATGACTTTCCTTAAGAAAATGACCACAAAACTCTACACTTTCTGTAGCTCTTACAGATTTTACTTTCACTTCCCTACAGAGGAAATAAACCATCTAGGATCACAGTGAACAGCCCAATATAGACAGTCCACCTTGACATGAAAGAATTCCAAAACTTAGTCTCACCAGGACTCTCTGTTCCAGGAATTCTTTCATTTGAAAATGAAATTCTCCTCCCAGCTGACATTTAGGGGTGAACCAGGGAAGATGGGTCTGTGGTTCACCTTATCACTCCCCAAATTCAACTTGCTTCACAAGAGCCCATTGGGAAAGGCCTCCAAAAAAGACAGCCACTTGGATTATATGATGTGAATGCATGGCAGTCAAAGCCACAAAACCTTGCCCTTACCTCTTCTCCATCAAAAGTTAAACAAGGACTTGCTTTCCCCACAATAGCTGATCACAGCTGTCCCAGAGGATAGATTGCACATGCATTACAACTAACCTGGGTCAAGGAGAGAATGTCTACAGTCTTGCAAAGGAGCAGCACATCTTGGCCTGAGAAAGTGCATGTTCCTTCATCTATTTCTCTGCCTCCCAGATGCTCAGCCCCTGTGGTTCTTGGTGTTTCTACATTCTGCAGGCTCTGTCATTGAACAACAAAGGAGCCCTTGTTTCTTCTAAGGGCTGAAAGGCTCCTTAGCCCTGCAAAATACAACAAAGGAAAAAACAAGTTCAGCCAAAATTCAAGCTTAAATTCTAAATCTAAATATTTTAACTGATCATGATGGCCACGTGTTACAAAATTATGACTTTCTTTTCAAAAGAAAAACAAACCCTGCTAATTCTGCTCTAAATATTTTATGCAGAATGCTTTCTAGCACCCTTTTCAAACTCTCCAAACTTTATATATGCAAGAAAAGAAAACTGAAAGTAAGAGTCACTCAGTTTAAATATAGTCCTAAGATGAATTTCAACCTCCCTGGTTCTCAGTGCTCATGCTGCTGTCCAGACCAGTAGATGCTACAATGTGAGGTTTCCTGTCACATAGGGAACTTGGACTAAATTACTCCAGAGGGATATGTGCCATTTCTAAGTTTGTGGATTACTTCATTGTGTGTAAAGCAACTGTTATTAGATACTAATGCTACACAGATTTCCTAAATATTCTGTATGGCAATGGCTGAGCCACATGCGAACCACATCAGGAGAGACATGCATGACAGTGTTTCCTGAATGTCGTGATGAATTATAATTTGCAAAGGGGAAAATTGCAGCAGCATGATGCCAGGACAATTTCCTCCAAATACCACTCTCATCGGGTCATGTTCTCTTTGGACAGAGTCAACGGTCCCTTTTGTGGTGAAATCTTAAGACTGGTAGGAAAGACTTCAATCCTCGTCCTGCCCTACCTTAAGCCTACCCAGAAGGACCCCTGCACCCCAGGGAACTTCTTTATTCTCTTCCTCTATATTTTGCTGGGGTGGCTCTCTGTCTGGAATACAGGGCTCCAACACCCTTCAAAACCTGGCTCAAACCTCAGCATCTTCCCTACCCAAGGAAAGGAGCCTTCCCTACCCAGTCCCTCTCCATGCTGATCATTCACCTGTGTTCAACATTCCCTGTAGTCATCTATAGTTGTCACTGTGGCTATTGGTGGTAGCTACTGGAAAGCTTAACATCAGACCTGTGTCCCCAAAACCAACTGGGTGGAATGGAGCTCCCTACGGTGCATTTTCTGCACTTCTTCCCTCTCACTTTTGCTCTCCATCCGCAACCAGGATACTGAATTTTTGTTTACTGACAACCTTTTGACACATTACGTTCTCTAACTCCTTCCCAACTCCTCCTTGGTGGTTCGTGACTATGTAATATTTACCACATGGTATTATAGTGATCTGTCTCTCTCTCTCTCTTCACCACTAGACCATCAGCAACTCAAGGACCATAATATAATCTTTTGGAGATAACGTACATGTGTCACTCCTTCCTAAATGGATCTAATTCCAATAGAAAACCAAATAGAATTGTTGAGGAGCTTGGCCAATAATTCTCAAATTTATATGGAGGAGCAAAGGCCTAAGAATAAACAAGGCACCCCGAAGAGGAATAGCAAGACTATACTACAAAGCTGTAGTAATGAAGACAGTGTGGTATCGGCATAGATATAGACAAATTGCCCAGTGGAGTAGACTAAAGAACCAGAACCAGAGACAGAGAGAAAGGGGGTGTGGGTCCTTGCAATGTAATGGACTAGAGGCCTGATGCACAAAATTCGTGTAAGGGGAACTGGCCTTCGCAGCCCCTGCTGCCTTGGCTGGCCCTTGCAGCCTTGGCCAGCCCTCGCAACCCCAGCTTTGTCCAGAAGGTCATCCAGACAGTCGTCTGAAAGGTCAACCAGATAGTTGTTCTGCTGTTTTGTCTAATTAACATATTAGCTCTTTATTTTATAGGATAAGGCATTATGGATCACAAGGAAAATAATTCTACAACAAATGTAGTATCAATTTGTTATTCATATGGGAAAAAAATATAATTAGATCCTGCTTTACACCATAGAGAAAAATCAAACCCTAATGATTTAAGACTTAGATGTAACAGGTAAAACTCTAAAAATTTTTAAGACACTGTCCAAGCATATCTGTAGGACCCCAGGGTGGCAAAGGTTTCTTAAACAGAACACAAATGTATAAACCAGGAAAGAAAGAATAAATCTGGCTGCATTCAAATTAAGAACTTCTAACAGTAGATCCCATGATAAAAGTGACCTGAAAGCCACACACCTGGAGAAGGTATTTATAATATGCATAATCAATAAAAAATACATAAAGAGGATTTACTTTTAAGTCTTCAAAGTCCAATAAGTAAGTAAATACAAAACCAAACAGTCGAATAGAAAAAAAAAATGAGCAAAAGATAGGAACAGGCAGCTCACAGAGCAGGGAGGATTAGCGGCCCAGCAATATAGGAAAGAACACAACACCTCATTAGTAATTGGGGAGACATTAAGTAAGACACCAATGAGGTACTACTTTTCACCCACTGGATTGGCAAAAATTAAGAAGTCTGACACTGTCAAAGTCTTGGTGAGGGTGTGAATCAAGTGGCATTTTTCTACACTGTTGATAAGAGTCTAAACTGGTACAATCACTTTAGGAAAAAAGGTTGAGTGTTCACATACTTTTTTAGCAATTCTACCCAAGAGAAGCTCTTACAAACCTGTCCAAGATTCATGTGATTCTACTTCTAAGTAGAAACCTCAGAGAAACACTCACATAGCTTTTGTGTGTAGGAACAATCATAGTAACATTGTAATAAAAACTGGAAATAACCCCTGTCCAAATGGCCAGGGCATGTATAAACAACTATTTATTCATACTCACACAGGAAAACTATAGTTTTACCACATGCCACATGGACCAATCTTAGAAACATAATACTGAGTGAAAAAAGCAAGTGAAAAGAAGACTAGGTAAAGCATAATACCATTTTTATAAAGCAAGCAAAAATAAATAGCATGTTATTTGAGGCTGAGTACACATGAGCTAACTTATTCTTTGAAACCAGGGGTTTCTAGAAACAAAATTCAGAATGTTAGTGGCTTCTAATACTAGTATGCAGGGCTGTTGTTATTATGTTGTCATGCTTCATCATTACTCGTGTGATACTCACATTCCTTTGTATATATCAACTGTTACATAATCATAAGAAAAGGGAAGTCACCTGGACAGGCTTTTCTGAGAACACAGGAGCAAGATTCTTCCAGTTACTCCTGATTCTACCTGTGCTCACAGACTCGCCAACATCCGGCATTAGAGCTGGATGGCCCAGAGAGATCATCTAGCCCGTCACTAAGTGCATAGGTTAGGACCCTGAGATGCAGTGACCGTAGGCAACCGTTCTGCCATCACCTGTCAGAGGCGGGAGTCAAATTCAGTTATTCTGACACTTCTTCCGTTGGACCAGGTTCCATGACCACGCCCTTCCGTCTGATGAATAATAAAAAGAAAACTCCAACCTTCTTTATTTTCATCTCCTAAGCCTTGCCCAAGGCCTGACAATTTTTTGGCCTTCAAAATGGTTGTTAACTGTATGTTACAGAATTCTCAATGGGTTGTCCACAAGGTGTCTCCAAAGGGGGAAAAGGTAGTTTTTTCTCCTGGTTAAATGGCTTCAAACAAACAAAAAAAGATCCCTGGAAGCAAAACAGAAGAATCTATCAGTCATATCATTAATGGGCATCCCCAGGACTGGTGTGTGGGGCACGTGGGAGGAGAGATCTGAGGTAAGGGCGGACAGAGATCTCTGCAGAGACCACAGATGCACTTCCCAGCAGGCCAGCCTCGCATGACTGACTTCTTTAGCTTAAGGTATAGAATCCAGAAGGAAGGAGCCAAACCCTGGGATTGTGTCTTTGTTGCCTCCAAGGTGAGGAGTTGCCAGGGTCTGTGGTTTGGCTGTGGAAGGAGTAGTGGAAGCATTTTCTCTTCCATTCTATCTGTGTAACAGGCTGGCCAAGCCCACGGTGTGTTAGTAAGTTCCTGGCAAGGCAAGTGGTTTCCATCTTACTTCACTGCTAGCTTCCCTAAGCCTCCGGTTTCCCAAGTCCCTCATGCTTCAAGGTGAAAGTCCCCTCAGGTATCATCATTCTTCTTCTGTTGGGTCCCCCAGACCTTCCCTGTCACCAGAAGGCTGGGCCCGGGCCCTCATCTGTGGGGAATCTGCAGCCAGCCTCCTCCTGCATCTCTTGCTGGATGATTGCTCAGCAAAGGCTTTGAGAGCAGAGCTGTGGTCCTGGCCTCGGGTGATGCGTGGGCCTACGGTCTCTCAGGGGGGGCCCGGGTGTTCCAGTGGCCACATCTTGCAGCTGCCAGTGGCCATGTCTCTGATCTACCTCAACACCTTCCAGAGGGACTGGTTGACAGACCAAGACTCTCATCCAGAAACATGATACATCTCCACCTTTACTCAAATCTTTTACATCCCTCAATAAAGTTTGGTTTCTTCACCAAACCTTATGCATTTCTCAGTAACTATATTGGTAGGTATATTCTCTTTCAGTTGACCATGGCCAGCAATCTAAAAAGGGGTTAGATAAGATCTGAAAACAGCCTAAGTGCCCATCAGCAGATGAGTGGATAAAAAAAGCTGTGGTACATTTACGCCATGGAATACTATGCAGCTATAAAAAAGAAGGATCTATTACCCTTTGAGACAACATGCTAGCGGCCTGGAGGTTATTATGCTAAGTGAAATAAGCCAGTCAGAGAAAGATAAGTATCACATGATCTCACTTAAAAGTGGAAGCTAATGAACAATATAAATTGATGAACAAAATAGATCCAGAGACATAAAAGCATGCAAGAGACTGAAAAATCTCAGAAGGAAGGGGTGCAAGGAGAAGAGAGTAACCAACCAAGAACTTACATGCATAGATGCATAACCCATGGACACAGACAATAGCATGGGAGTGGGGTGGAAGGGGAGTGGGGTGGAAGGGGACATCTGTAATACTTTCAGCAATAAAGATAAATTTAAAATAAATAAAATGAAAAGGCACTGAGATGCCTGCTGGCTGCTGGGAGTTCTGATGAGAACCTTAGCCAGGATGGCACCATCTGTTTTCTCTAAACAAACCACTTCTCTCCCATTGAGAAACACCACTGCCCTGCAGGTTGTGTGAAGACCAGCTGCTCATTAGCAATTTCCCCAAGGGACTGTAGAGAGGGCGCTGCTCACCACAGTGGAAGCCTGGACATGGTCCCCCACCTACAGTAATGCCAGGAGCAGGTGTGGCCACCTCAGCTGGTCACTGTATTTGGCCAAGCCTGCCTGACTTACTACACGTAAATGCTTTCTCCTCAGCTGAGCTCACTGGGTGCCTATTTTGAGGAACAGGAGCTTCAGCCACAGGTATATATGGGTGATGTTTGTGTTTCTTGCTAATTTGGGGGTTTAATTTCCAGCACACTTGAGTTTCAACTTCTGCACCTGGTTTTTCACATCACTGGTTCCAATGATTCAGTAAAATCTAATTCATGAGATTGTGGTGAGGCACAAATGACTTTGCCAAGAGCCATGCAAATGAGAGGCACCACAATTGTACCCAAAGACTAATAATAAATGTACCTTCAGAGGAACCAAGATGGCAGCATAGGTAAATGCCTGTACTCACCGCCTTCCACAGACACATCAAAATTACAACTAAAATACAGAACAACCATCATCCAGAACAGCCAGAAAGCTGAATGGAAGTCCTATAACTAGAGAAATAAAGAAGAAAGCACACTGGTAGGAGGTGCAGAGGCATGGAACAGGCTGGTTCGGCCCCCACATGGGCTGCTTTTTTAATTGGGAGGGAAAGTCTCTCTGCAGAGGCCCCCCAGAGGAGCAAGGTGTCCCAGCCTCACACAGACTTGCAGCCAGGGTTCCAGAGCTGGGAAGAGAAGTCTCCATAACTACGGGCTGTAAAAACCAATGCAGATTGGGTCTAAGTGGCACAGAGGCTGCTGGAGACCCAGTTGATCCTCTTAAGAGGCTGGTGCACGAACTGAACTTACAATGTCCTGCTTCCTCTGAGCTCCAAGCTTCCTGGTTCAATGGCTTCAAACAAACAAACAAAAGGGCGGGGCTCTGGGAGATGCAAACACATACCAGGAGGAACTGGATTGTCTGGCATCAGGGCAGGAACTCGGGGGCAGCTTTTTCCCAGATGAAGGTGCTTGCAGGGATCATTGTTCCTATGCTGGGACCTCCTTGCTCACAGGGCTGACTGGCGGCACCCATTTCTGTTTGTTCTGCCCTGGTGATTTCCTAAGACCCCGCCTCATCCAATTCACAATCTCACCCAAACTGTGTGCAGCATCTTTTGCATATGAATGACCTGTCTTTACTTAGGCTAAAATCAAACAAGCTGCAGCTGGATCAGGGAGCCCTGAACCTATCAATAAAAGGCACCAGCCTGCCTTGCTTCACAGCTGGGTCTCATCTGGGCACTTCCAAACCCAATATGAAGAGCAAGGAATATGCAGATCTCTGTAGCTCCTGCTGAGTAGCCCCATGCAGTGGCTGACTTTGCACCTTCCTGGAGACCCAAGAGTCAGTGTACCCAGTGGTCAGTGTCAGACCATATCAGATTATAACTCTACACATGCGTAAGTGACACACTCAAGGGGCAGATTCAGTGAGCACCAAAGCCCCACTGAATCAAGTCCTGCTCCACAGGGATGTCTCCTGCTCAGCAGCTCTCCCTCTATAGTCTCAGCTGGTCCTCACAGCCAACTGGCCTGCAGATCAATTTTTCCCAGTGACACCAACAGCAATCAAGTCTCAACTACAATAAGACTGTGCTCACAGCCTACAAAGGGGTGCACCTAGAGGGCCCAGCTCATGTGACTGGGGAGGCTGCTACTGAGCCCTATAAGACATCTACTACACAAGACCACTCTACCAACTCAAGGAAACACAGCAGCTCTAGCCAATACATAGAAACAAACACAAGGAAGCAGCCAAAATGTGGAGAAAAAGAACCATGTCACAAATGGAAAAAAAATGGAAGAAATAAACTATTGGATATAGAGTTCAAAACAACAGTTATAAGGTTACTCAAGAATCTTCCAGAAACCTCCAAGAGACATAGTGAGACTTTTAAGGATCTTAGTGAGAATGCCACACACACACATACACACACACACACACACACACACACACACACAAAACAATGGAAAAGAACCAGTCAGAAATTAAGCAGACACTGACTGAAATAAAGAATAATATACAGGGATTCAACAGTAGAGAATTCTGAGAATCAAATCAATGATTTGAAATATGACAAAGCAAAAAAACACCCAACCAGAAGAGCAAAAAGAAATAAGAATCCTAAAATATGAAAATAGTATAAGGAGCCTCTGGGACAACTTCAAGCACACCAACATCCAAATTATGGGAGTGCCAGAAGAAGAGAGAGAACAAGATAATGAAAACCTATTTGAAGAAATAATGACAGAAAACTTCCCCTACCTGGTGAAAGAAATAGACTTACAAGTCCAGGAAGTACAGAGTCCCAAATAAGAGGAACCCAAAGAAGACCACATCAAGATTCATCATAATTAAAATGCTTACATTTTATTCCTGGTATGATGACAACCCAAAGGAAACTAAGTAAGCACGTTCTGGATTAGCCAGATGACTGTTATTTATGCTCTGAAAGCATTAGTATATGAAAAGTGTCACGTGAAAGGTATAAGGAAAGTCAACGGTGAGCAAAGATGAATGGTAGAAGCCTTAAAGATTATCTATCTCAATCCCTTCATCAGACAAGGAAGATGAGGCCCAGAGAGGTGAACTGGCAATTTATTTAGAAAATTAAGGAGGAACAAGATATAAGGAACTTCCTCCATCTTCACACCTTGATCAGTGAACTGGGGTCTCACTAAATCCATAGGGATGCACACTTGTCCAACCTGTCCCTGCTCAGTTTTCTAGCATTCACACCCTCCCAGATTCCTAGAGCCAGCCTTGTCTCCAGGGTTTGGGCAGTAAAGCCAAAATCCAATCATTATTTGCAGCTGCTGTGTATTTTGGCCCCATTCCCACCATCCTGGATCCCCCCACTAGGCATCACTCCCACACACTCAACAGCCAGACAAGGTCCTACCTTACCACTGGGTGTCGGGGGACTTTCAGCGGATGTGTGTTCTATTCTTGAGAGGATTTGGCTTCCAGCAAGTCCACAAAGCCTTCAAATGTCTGAGACATGAATTGTTCAAGGTGGGGTTTAGGGGAGAACAGAGAGAATTTGCCTCCTTGGGACAGATTTCTTCCTTCCTATGACAATATTGAAAGGGAAAGAAGAAAATGCTAGAACTGAACTGGGAAAGATGTGAGGTCTTTTCCTACTGCTCTGCTAAAATCCTTGCTATGAATCTTAGAAATGTTGATTTGAAAAAATTTACCTTTTTGCCCTGGGCAGTGTTGCTCAGTGGTATTGCCCACTGAATGGTCTTGGGGTTGATTACCAGTCAAGGGCACCTACCTGGGTTGCAGGTTTGATCCCTGGCCCTGGTCGAGGCATGTGCAGGAGGCAACCAATTGATGTGTCTTCCTCACATCAATGTTTCTCTCTCGCCTCCCTCCCTCCTTCCCTGCCGTTCTCCCTCTAAAAAATAAATAAATAAATAAATAAAACCAATGGGAAAAATATCCTCCAGGTGAGGATTAACAAAAGAAAAAAAAAAAAAGAAGAAGAAAGACTTAACTTTCTTTTTTTTTTTTTTTTTTACCAAGGCAAGTGATTGAAAACACAGATAAAAAGTCTTTTTATCAGATGTCGTGTCATCTAATATTCTAGCCAGCACCCAATCCCCACCCAACACACACACACACACATACACACATACACACAGAGTTGGTTTTTTTCCCACTTCTTCAGGGAATAAGAAGAAAAGAGACACTTTTTTCAAATTGCAGTGAGATCATTTTACCCTCCCCTGCAGTCCTAGAGCCCAAAGTACTCCCAGAACACAGCCAGCAGTGTCAGAAAGGACACCGTGTACCATTTCAGGATACTGAACTCCACCCTGCCTTCCCTCCAACTACAGTAAAATCCTAGAGCAGTGATTTTCAACCTTTTTCATCTCATGGCACACATAAACTAGTTGCTAAAATTCTGGGTCACACTAAAAAATATATATTTTGCCCATCTGACAGAAAGATATATATAATTTTGATTCATTCACAGTAGCAGCTATGGTCTTTTTTTATCTTCATTGTTGAGAGTATTACAGATATCCCCTTTATTTTCCCCCATTGCCCCCTCCACTCGGTTCCCACTCTAGCCCAGGCCTTCATCACCCTATCTATTGTCTGTGTCCATAGGTTATGCATATATGCATGTAAGTTCTTTGGTTAATCTCTTTCTGCCCTCCCTCCCCTTCCCTCTGAGACTCATCAAGTCTGATGATTCCATGCCCCTGGTTCTATTTTATTCATCTGTTTGTTTTGTTCATTAGATTCCTTGTTCATTTATTTTGATTTTTAGATTCCATTATTGATAGACATATATTTATTATGTTGGCTGTTGTCATTTTTTTTATTTGACAATCTAAGGGAAGAAAGGTCAATGTCCCCGACTAAATAGTCAAATGTTGCATGTTTTAAGAATTCTTGTGGCACGCTGGTTGAACATTGCTGCCCTAGAAAGACATTTTCTTTGAATAATATGTTTTCTGGGACTTTTTTGTGCTGACTGAAAAGTACTTCCTTTTGAATGAAACCATCTGGGCACAGGCCATAGTAGCTGTGGAGTGGCGACGGGAATTGGGATTGTGGTTGCACCCTGGACACCAGCACACCCTCCCCCAGCTTTCTTGGAGAAAGTCCTTTCCAAGGACTTTCCAGCCACAAGCTTCACACACACACACACACACACACACACACACACACACACACACACACACACACACACTGGCTTCTGTGCTGTGGGGGCAGCTTCAAGCGCTCTACCTCCTGACCCTCTGGACCTGCATGGACCCCTCACAGTCAGCCCTCCCAACAGATCAGATGCTGGAGTCTTTCTGCCGGCTCCTAGTCCTGGATTTGTGGTCTCTCCCTTGTTTCCCAAGATTTCTTGCAGGGACTCAGACTTGGGTCCTCTTGCCCAGATCTTCTCCAAGGCACCTGGCCACCCAGGGCCTCCTCGTCACTCACAGACCATCCTGGGGCATTGAAGCACGTTCTAGATGCCAGCACGTGATCTCGCTCTGGACTGGAACTTGGGGACAGCGACTTATTTTTCTATGCTTCTCCTTCCACACAAAGACCTCGTGCAGGGCGGGGATGGAGGCTCAATTCGGTGCCCAGTAACGGTTGGCTGTAAATATTCAAAGTTTCCCACAGTGAGCACAGCCTTGTTTGTTAACATGCTGCACAGAAACTCAGTAAACACGGGTGGTGGTGACTTTGCCTTTGGATAAGTGTCTTCCAGCATGTTCTCAGAACCCTCCCTCCACCACTGCGAAAGCCACACTCAGGAGATCGGAACCCCCACGTGGCTGCTCTGCCCAGCTGGAGGGCTCTGGGAGCTGTTGTTGAGCTTTGAACCAATCCTGGGATTATTTATAATTGAAAATCAGACTCCAAGAGCCTGATAATAAAAGGAGTTTATTACTCCCCACCCCACATCCTTTCGCCCTCCCCTCCCCTCGCCCTCTGCCCTGACAGTCTGCCACACTCCCAGCAGGCTCTCCGGCTCTCTCGGACCTCAGAGCACCTGTGCTTGGCAAGAGGCCGCCCTCCAGGAGTCCAGAATCTCAGACTACCCCAACCCCACACCTGCCCTCTGACTGGGATGGAGCATCAAAGAGTGAGAATGGCCAGCTGAGGTGGAAACGCAACACAACTGACTCACTTATTCCAGGCTCCTCTCAGCAGGGGCCCGCAGAGTCGGGAGAAGGAATGGAGGCCGCTGTGCCTTGGTGGGAGCTCAGTCCTGTTTCCAACCCTTGGGGGGCCCCCTCCCACCCCACCTCGTCCACTCTCCTGGTTGGGCCTAACCCTCCCTCCAGCTCAGCATGCTCTTAAGCCTCTAACAGGCACACACGGAGGCCAGGTGACCAAGAAAGAGAAATAACAAAGAACATTAGAGCTGCAGAGGCTAAAAAGGCTCTTCTAAGTTAGAGAATGGGAGCTCTGTTAGTTGCAGGACCCTTTCTTCAAAAGAACCTTACCAGAAAACGCAATGAGCAAAACAGTAAAACTGCGGAGAGAACAGCCCACATGTATGCTCTCTGGATATTCGCTCCTTCTCCTGGGCTAAGGTGAGTTCATTCCACTCCCCTTCCTTTGCTGCCTCCCATTCCAGAGGCCCCGGACCCCTGAGCCCAGCTGGGGTGTGCCATCTAGAGATGGTGTTTATGGAAAGTTGTAGAAGACAGGTGTTCATCAGATTATTCTTTCTCGCGATTGGCGGAAGCCCAATGCACATGAGCTTCATTAAAACGGGGCTCTACTGGGAGGACACTGGAGCTCTCACACCCGTGTGTGGGCTCTCGGTGCCGGGAAGACCTCCTCTCTCTGTCTCTCCACCCTCCTTACCTCTACTTGGCTTTATTCTCTCCCACAGAGACAGGATTTCCAGGGGTGACGGAAAACAGAGTCTCTGGAACCCTGGATTTCCATCCATCCTCCCTCCCTCCTTGACTTAGGAAGCCTTCAGCACTCACTCTTCTTAAATCATTGGAAAGGCCTCTGACTGGCCCACATTCTGTCATGTGCCTATCGCCGAACCAATCGCTGTAGCCCTTGAGATGAGCATATCCCTGAAACAATGCCCTGACCCTAAAGAATGATCCCCATGAGTTCCACTTCAAGACTTAGAGAGTGGGCTAGGAGAACCTTGCAGAGTCCCCGGACCACCCAGAGGGAGCCATGGACACTGCCCCCTACACAGCCAGAGCTAACCCCGCATTTGCTGGGAGCATGTGTGTTGTTTTCCTTTTATACATAATTCAACTTGAAAGGCCTCTTCGTCTTGTGCAAGTGAACAAGGGAGAGTGTGTTCGTTCCGTGGTGCAATAAATAACCTCTCATTATGAGAAATGTGATGCCTCAGTCCACTAAGCCATTTGGTAACAATAATCTGACATTACAGAAGCTTTTCTGGTGAGACCAGAGATATCTGAGCCACCTCCCCTTTCAAACAACTTTTGCTAATGGCTTTCCCTGCTATTAGTGGACTGAGTCCAAGCTCTCTTTGATTTGTGGTCACTTGATTGGGCCCTGACAGGGGAGGCTGAGCTTTGCGAGGAGGAATGATCGCCTGCGAACACTGCAGGGTGATACAATTCCTGTGGGTCCGGAGGGACCACAAATCTGGAGACACTTAATTCCTCCGGAGAGATGAACTTATTTGTAAAGGCTTCTCATTCCTAGGCTGGCCCCGTCCTCACTCTGACAACTCACGCTGGCCCCCTCTGCTTCTTCCATTTCCCTGGCGCTGGGAATGCCGTCTTGGAGAGGAGGGGGGTCTTCTCGGATCCTGCTCCACAGAGCCAGAGTCATTTAGAAAATGATCCGGCCGCACAGCCAGGTGAACCGGGCAAACCACCATATCCTCAGGCAAAATGCCAGCCCTCGGAGCGTCCCTGAAACCTGTCTATGCATTTCAAACTCTGAGTCCAGGGGCCCCAGAGCAATGGCAGCTGGAGGGCAGCAGTGTGTGAGGCCACTGAGTCAACTCTCTCTTACTAATAGGAAGAGAGGCACCATTTTGTACTGCGACGCTGTAGGACCACCTGCATGCTTCTGAACTAATCCACAGGCCACTGGAAGGTGTTTGATACCATTTGACCTAAAAGAGAACAACAGGAGAGCTTGACACCGCGCCAGGCATGTGGCACCCAGGTTGGGAGAATGAACACCAGCGGGACCGCTTTGGTTTTGACATTGAAAACCTGGTCTCATTCTCCGAACCCTGATAATCAAAGGTTATCTGAGGCTTGGAAGGGACTTTCTTTTTAATAAACTTTTGATCTGGGAATAATTATAGATTTATAGAAAAGTTACACATGCAGTACCTAGCTCCCATATCCCCTCCACCCAGTTTCCACTACCGTTAGCATCTTTCATTATCGTGCTACATTTGGAAAAATCGGGCAATTAATATTGGTGCAGTACCATCAACTGAACTCCAGACATTAGCCGGATTTCACCAGTTTTTCCACTAATGTTCCGAGATCCTGCCTGGAATTTAGTCACCGTATCTCTTTAGTCTCCTCTGACCTGTGACCGTTTTTCCGTCTTTCCTTGCTTATCACTTTGAAGGGTACTAGATAGGCATTTCAGAGAATGTCCCTTGATGTGGGGGTTGTCTGATGTCTCAGAACAGACTGCAGTTATGGGTTCAGGGAATACCCAGCGGTGAAGTGCCTGGGAGGAATTACTTCAAAGAACAGGTAGTTGCCTTCAAACGGACTTGCCTGCAAACCAGATTGTGTTTTGTTTGTTCCATCTGTATTTTTAAGAAATTTTGGGCTGAATTATTTCAATTCAGACTTCCGGCTTCCCTTAAGGAACAGAAAGAGCTGGCAGGCACAGGCAGGCACTAAGAAGCAATGGCCCTCAGCTTCGTGGAGACTGGCTGGCTCTGACAGGCTGGGAGTCCACCAAACCAGGAGATGGCCTTGTTCGCAGTAGGCAAAAGTGCAAACAAGTCATATGAGCAAGGCGGCAAAACCAGGAGGAGAGATGTAGCCAACTTCGGGCCTGGCCAGCGGGACCCTGGTCAGAGAGATCCTCAGGGACTATAAGTAACCGGATGGCGTTTGTCATAAGATTATGAAACACTGTGGAGCTTGTGGTTCTTGTAATTTGTCTGCCTCAGAGGAGCTGGTGTGTATTGATTTTCTCTGGCTGGAGGCAGGATCATCACTTTGGTGCCAGTATTGAAAGTTCTCCGGTTTCTGGAAGAAGCTTGGACTGAAAGAACTGGAATGGGCGTTTCTATATTGGTTTTATTCCTAATAACAAAGAGTGCTATCACAGATTCATGGGATTTAGTCCCTCCCCTTCCACATCTGCTTGACCACGAGCTCTCCACGGAGCCATAGCCACAGAGAGTCGGTACAATTTGCCTGTTTGTCCCATAAAGAGGAGTAGAACAGGAGGGCGGGGGGAAGCATTGACTAATGAAAGAGCCAACAAAATACTGGCTGCTCGAGTAACTCTGCTTTAGCTCAGATTTGCCTTTTCAGAGGAAATCCCAGTATCTAGCTTCATAACTCAAATGCATACTTACCGCTTTTTTAAAGCACCCAGGAATATCCAACATAGCATTCAAAAGTCCAAAATTAGAATATTCTCTTGAGGTCTTTGCCCAAAACACAACACCCCACATTCCTGGTCCTTTCCCTCTCCTGCTCCGATACCATTCTTGTGCCCATAGCAACATGTCACACACACACACAAACACACACACACACATAGGGCATTTGCTATCTCAACATTTCTGAAAATATCCTCCAACTTGTTTGAAAAGCTAAGGAAGTAGGAGGGGCTACTACCGTTGAAGTAGGAAACAAAATTCGCTAATGAGCATGATGGTCTCTTTGACCCATTCTCTCAGCAACAATAAAAACGCAGCCACGGTTCAATTTAAGCAGCCACCTAAATGAAAATTCAGATTTGCCATATAGAAAACATTCAATATTAAATCCATTCAAGAGTCTCTTTTTTAAAGCATTCAGAGTAGAATTCCTTTACTTAAACAAGCTTCTCTCTCAACTATTCCAGAAAAAAAATTTTTTTCACAGATTTGATAGCACAGGTACCAAGCGTTCCATAAACAATGAGCCACATGCAAAACCAGATTCTAGTTTCCTTCAAAAGCTGAACTTAGTAACAGTTTTAATCGGCTACGTCTGAAATGCTAAGCAGCCACAAACGATTGGGATAAATGGACTTCCTCTGCCCCCTGCTGTATTCTAAGTAAATGACAAGACTTCCCAATTTAGCCCCAGGAGAAAGTCAAAATTGGCCCATACTACTAGCATCCTATTCTAGAATATAGACTATGTCTGTGACTCACAATTGTACCTCAGCATATAGCATACATAGCTGGAATATAGCAGGTGTCTAAGTGCCAAATGAGTGGACATACAGGTAAGTACACATTCTTAATTATAGTGGATGGTCTTTGGCTACAGTATGAAGATATAAGACAACTGGGGAAAGTTGAAGGCTTATTTGATATTTGACATTAATATTTTATTCTTTTAGAAGTGATGAGTATTGTAGTTGCTAAAAATAAGTCCTGATGGCTTATGGATACATACGGAAGTATTTATAATTGAAATGATATATCTGAGATTTCCCTTAAAATAATTAAATTGGGGGTGGGAGAGACATGCGGGAGTATACAAATGAAACTAGATTGGCTATGTGCTGATAACTATTTGAGTGATGGGTACATGCCAGATCTCTCTCCTTTTATATTTGAAAAATCTTCATAATCATGTCTTTAAATATCTTAAGGGTGTTTTCATTAAGTCCTGATTTAATCTGTGCCTGGAAACACAGTAGGTAGTGCGCAAACAATGACACCAAAAACAGCCAGAGGTAGGACCCTGACCTTTTACACAGACATGGCAGTAAGCACAGGAAAGGTCTTGACAGTTCATACCAAACAGTTACCTGCAAAGTGGACAGGAAAAAAATTCGCTTCTTAATATCTGTTTGTAAATGTATTATTACGGGCAGTTTTCACCTTCCGTATTAACAGAATCTTTCCTCCATCTTCTGGTGCTTTTCCTAACAGCAAGACGCTTTCCCTTGTGTTAGGGACATCACTCATCTGCCTCTGAAACTTCGCGTGGATTCTCACACCCTCGGAGGCGTGGAGTCCTGAGACACCTTTTTTGATGAAGTGGTTTCCCAGCCATACTGTGGTGAGTATAAAAGTGCTGATATATGTGGAGGTGCTTTACTGTGCCAGCAGAGGCTGTGATCCCCACTCCTAACTCCTTTTATACATACCTTTGGGTAATTTTGATCTGGTCAACTGCTAGCTTGAGTTCTGATAAGCCCTAAGTCATGAAACTACAAGAGCGTAGTAATTTGTATCACATTGAAACACGTCCAGGATAGATCAATTCCTGTCTAAACTCCAGCAAACTGCAAATCTAAAGCAGACACTGCTAGACCTGGTACATGACTTCGGTAGAGGAAGTGGCAACTCAGTCTGCTTGGGAAAGCCCTCATTTAGCTTGGTTTGCCCAGGGGCCAACTGCAAGTCCTCCTCATGCAGCAAACCTGGCCTCCTGGGAAGGTGGCAGCCAGGAGCACAGCTGCCAGCTCTCCAAACGGGTTTTCATCACCACCCCACATCTAGGACACATGGAAAAACACACAGGCGCACAGGCCAATTCTGGTCAGTGTGGGGATTCGGGCCATGAGTGAAACTGCTGAAACCTAAAAGTGTCTCAAACTGACACCCAGCTACCCATGCTAGCAGATAAACAGCTAGTCAAAAAGCCAATTGCCTAGTTAAAAGACTTAACTGCTTACAGTGACTTTCTGAAAGGCCATTTTGAATACTTATATAGGGGATCACTAACAGCAACATCAGTGTTTGCTGGTATATTTTTAATAGGTTCTTAACCAAAGGCCTAAGCTTATTTTTAATCCCATGATGATGAAATAATGTAATTAACACCAACAGCACTCACACTATAAAGGTCCTTTGCCTGTCCAATTCTGAAAGTAAAATAAGTGAAGTAAGCCCAGCTCAGGGTTCTCTGAAAATGAAAACCTTGAAATGAAATACTGGTTTTTGATTCTACAAAGATGATGTTCACTGAAGCAACTAGCTATCTTCATGAGAAATGTGTAAGGCATGCTCATAACTGGGTCATAAATGAACTGCCTCTTTCACAAAATTGTCTTTTTTTTTTAAATGTTTTTTATTGATATCAGAGAGGAAGGGAGGCGACAGAAACATCAATGATGAGAATCCGACCAAAAGGGAATCGATCTGTGACCTCCTCATTCATAGGTTGACATGTAACCGCTGAGCCACGCTGGCTGGGCCAAGTTATTTGCCTTATCTAGTAAGATAAATCATTTGTCTTAATTTTTTTAAATCCTCACCCAAGAATATTTTTCCATTAATTTTTAGAGATAGAAGGGAGTACAGACAGAGACAGAAACATCAGTATGAGACACATTGTTTGGTTGCCTCACGCACCCATCCTGAATCAGGGTCAAGGACCAAGCCCACAACCAAGGTATGTGCCCTTGACTGGAATTGAACCTGGGACCCTTCAGTCCTCAGGCAGATGCTCTATCCACTGAGCAAAACCTGCTAGGGCCTAAACTATTTCTTTGTAAAAACCCATCTTGTAATACAGATTACTAAAAAAGAAAACTGTACCACAGATAATGTACTACACCGAAATTATTTCAGTCAACAGTTCATTTTTAACCCCTATTTATTGCTTCTTGCTTAAAAACGTTCAGAATCTTCTGGCTGAAACCAGTGTGTTCTTAGAATCCTTTATAGCAGTAATCTTCTCTGGAGAAAGCACACTCCTTCCAGTAATACTAAAAAATCCAATGGTCTCAATTTCATAGCTCTTTAGTTTAAGAAAGAGTAAGCCATGTGTCTTTAATTTCAGAATTGCTATTATACAACAAACTTATTTTTTCATTCATAAAAACAGTCCACAGCATTCATAAAACAGGGCGGTCGAAGAAATAAAGAGAGACACTTTTCAGGTAGATTCTTTATGTTTAAGAACAGATGAGTTGGTAGCAATTTAATACAGATGAAAACAAATACAATCCATAGAAAAACAGGAGCTGAAAGGGGGAGGAGATAATATCAATCAAGATAAACTTAAGAGTTTTCAGGCATGCAATTCAATATCTGAATTTTCTTCACTTAAAAACCAAAGTAGGTGCTTTAACAGGTGTCCTTAAAGAAGGCTCCAAAAATATTGCAAAAATGTTAACCTTACATATATCACCAAAAAAAAATAATAAATCCTGAGCTACACCAGGCTAATCACAAGTTCTTCCTATCCAAGACAGACAAAGAAAAATAACTTTTTACAAGCTTAGCTTAAAGGTACAACACCTTTGAGCTCGCACTTGGGAGTTTCCTACTCGTGCTCCTTTCAATATAAACAAATGTGATTTCTGTAGTGGAATACATACTTGAAGAATTCCTTAAAAAAAGAATCACAAGTTTCATTTTATATATACAACAAATTTTTAATTATGTACTGAAAATAAATTACAAGAAATAACTTTAAAATGCAACAGAGAACAAAGTCACAATAAACATTCCCATTGGATTCCCTCGGGGGGTGAGACTGCAGTGCTCAAGGAAGATAAACATCACAAATATATCAAAAACCTCAAATAGTTTATGCATTCACACACCGTGAGCCACAAACATTCCTTCACAGAGACTGTACTTATTAGCCTACCACAGAACCAGGTTTTGCCATAAACTACAAAACTTTTAATACAAAATTGTTATTTATATATTTATAATTCATGTACATGCCCTATCTGTGAGTTTAGAAAATAAAAGCTACACACTGTACAGACACTCTTAACTCATAGCTGTAGGCAACATTTTTGGATGGAATTTCTCCCCCAATAAAATTAATGGCATATTTTATGTACATGAAGGCTAAACTGCATAGTGACAGTTCAGATTCCCAGATATGCATCTGCTTTTAGGGCGAGTTTATAAATTTCAAAAGGCAAGACAAATGTACACCTCAGAATCACTTTCTTAGCTACAAGAGTTGTCATGTAATTTCTGTGAAGTTTCTGATACATGCATTTATGTAATACTGGTATTGAAGGCAGTAAAGCAATATATACTTTTAATGTAGTGGCTCAATAAAGGCTTCATTGTCATTCCAATCTGATTCTTTGTACAGTGATTCATAGCTTCTCTAAAAATTAAAATTCAATGGGACACTGTGTTAGAGAGACTCTAAATAGATTTCTTAAAATATTTCCCTGAAATATCCTTTTACATAAAACAAATTTCACTAACATTAGCTTCAGTAAAAAGGAAAAGATTTAAAAACATGGCACAAATGTGCATGATAAACTAATGCTCCTCGGCCCATTTCCATGCCTTGGGAGCCATAACAGAATGCTTAAAACCAACCAACATTTTCACACTCTGTGGCAGCCACCTGTGAAGCCAGTTGTACTAAACTACTTCTACAGTTGATTGTAAACTTTGGTTTATTTGAATTTGAGTTCTCATTGTACAGCGAGCATGAATAAGAGGGAGGGTGGAGTCCATGAGGAGATGAACTGTCAGTCTGTCTTTAACCGGGCATGATGAGACACCTGGTCAGTCAGGCCTGCTTTGATAGAGTTTGTTACAGACTGCCTTATGTTTTCCTCCATCAAATTATCACCCAGGGGCTTCAACACCTGCGGTATGAGAAATGTGCAAAACAAATAAAACATGAGGTAAAAAAGGAGTTACACATGAAAATAGATACAAAAATTCAATCCCAAGCAATGAAGAAAATAACCAGGAATGTGGAAAATAAAGAGATGCTTCTCCCCAAAAAAAAGTTATGATGCTATAAATAATGCAGTTAGACAGTTTTTAATGCAACGAAAATCACTTTCCTCTTATTCAAACCATTTACAATTCCTATGAGATGGAAGTGCAATTCCATACCCTATTTGCAGCATCAAATCTGGTATGTACACAGCATTTATGCAGACCGGCCCAGACGGTCCTGCTTATTGTCCTACATGTATAAGTGTGAACACTTCAGATAGAGAAAAAAGTTTGAAATACTGTCTAATTTTTCTTCTTGTTATTGTTGGATGGCAGTCTCTGTCGCTGTGCTGATGAAAGAGAACGATGAACCATTCGGCGTCTAGTAACTTCAAACAGTTTGGAAAACACCTAAAACATGGAGTGATTTGTTAGGAGAATCACTGAGAGTGCCTGGAAGTTAGGGTTTAAGACTACATGAATTTGAGACTTTGTAGGTTTCTCACCTTCCTGGGACTCCTCTGAAGCAACAGAAAAGAGAAATGCAAAATAAAATTTAGACAAGTTTTGTTGACACAGCACAGACCTTCTCTGACTAGTGATCCCCTTACCTCAACTACACTGAAAATTATCTCACCCATTTGAGATTCTTCCATTTAACTGTTTTGTAATAATGGCACCTCTAAAATCTTAAGAATCAATGCTGTACAGGAGATGACTGGTTTTCCAAAGAAGACATTGTACAATTATTGAAATTCTTGTTGCAGAACATTAGCAATGGTCCAAAATTTTAAAGTGGATAACACTTTTTTAAAAGTGAAGTTGTAATAGCTTTTAATCCATCTTCTATGAGAAGGTATCAAAGGAATGTGAAGAGCCAGGCTTTTAAGACAAAAATTTAAATTTAACAAATATCCAAACATAAGCTTCCAAACCAGACCTGAATTAAAAAATGAGCATTTCTCTAAAGAATAAATTCAAAATCCAAATTAATATAGAGGGTCACTTTATAAAATAACATTATTACAAGAAAAGTCACCACCCCATCAACTTTCTTTTTTAAAAAAATGCTTTACTTCTTCAGTCTGCATTTAAAGCCAAAACCAACATGGACCTGCATATTCTACATCTTCAATTAAGCCCAATACTTCACTGGCCCAGAAAGTATATCTGAAAATGGCTATTTTACTGTCCATCAGTAATAACTGTAGTTTTCATTCTGGTCCTCAACATGATGCTGAAGTATTTCATGATGATCACTTTAATGACAACATCCTTAAATGCAATTTTCTGTACATAGGAAATTCTAACATACAGTTGGCCAATATACAACACGGCTTGCCTTAGTAGATACATGTCAGGTCCAACTTTGATTTCTGGATGAAGTAAAGATATGATTACTAGTTGGTTCTCCGTAGTGCTTTGTTTTGTTCATCAGTATTTCCTTGGGACAGAGGTCAAACAAAGGTGTGTTGTTTTTTTTTGGTGTAAGAACTCACTAGTGGATTGTTCCTTGTAGTACATCAGCAAATCACCACTATCTTCACGATAGGCAACGAAGACCTGAATGCCGCCTAATATTTTCCCTGCAATCTATGCATGCATTGGTTCTTGCCAATATTAGTAAGAAACTTCTTTTGCTTTTCTAAAGTACTGAACTTCCAAACTTCTTTTCCTTACCTTCATAACTCTTTCACCAATTATATTTCCTCTTCTCAAAGAAAGAAATCCTTAAAGACTTGCCCTGCCCACTGTTTGGCAGAGTTAGGCCTATGATAAAGAATCTGTCCAAAGGATATTACAGATTTAAGCCAACCAAAGCACTCTGAAAATACGACTTTAAAGGAAAAAACGCTCTCCCATTCACACTTTATATTCAGATTATACATCCAAACAAAATAGAAAAATCCTTTTGACATTTCGCATATAAAAGAAAAGTAGGTGCGTAAATACTGTGTGGGTGGGTGGAGGGGGAGTCACAGGGATGCGATTAGTCACTGAAAACCAAAAGACAGATACCAACCTGTTCCCACAGTGTTTCAGCAAGCTGATCAATCATTGTTCCAATTTCTCTGAACTCCCCAGAGTATTTAACATATGCCCAAGTACAAAGAGATGTCAGTGCCAAGCCCATGACCAGGTTACACAAGACGGCTATAGAGGTTAGACCGATGAAGCCAGTCAGTCCTGAGATTATATACATAGCAAACATGACTGCAAACAGTGTGGCAGGGGTACGAGCAGCATAGAAGATATTTTTGCCATCGTTGTGCTTTATGAAATTTGCATAGGTTTCTTCAATTTCAGCTTCAAGCTGGTCCTGATAACGACGGCAGAAATCATCTCCACCCATTTTTTTAACTGAACGAAACTGTTTAATCGCCACTTCCTTGAGATCCAGATGTTTTCGTTCCAGATCTGAAGGTGCAATGTAAGGCTTGTCTCCACCACATACCTGTACAGACACAATTACAGTATGAAGGTTACATGCTAGAAATATTCACACTTGAAAGTTCCCTAACTCACAGTGTTGTCTCAAAAAGTCAAACCACCTCCATGGTTCAATTTTAAACTTCTTCATAATACCTCACACATAACCATAACCTACTTATTTATAGCCTATATGTTTAACTGACTCAGGCAAAATAAATTTTCCAAATATAACTAATACAAGACAAAAATAATTAGATTGAAATTTGAACCTCAGTTCACTTGACCCACCAATATACTACAAGAGTACAAAAGACTACGGGCAAGGGAGTGGGAAAAAGATAATAAATTAAAAAGGTACTTCAATGTTCAAGTTAGCAAACTTAGCATAGAAATTGCTAGTGGCCTTAAGCTAATGTTAATTACATTAGATGCTATTAATTAACAGCACTATGAATCATGATCATAAAATATTCCAGTATAGCGTGTGTAATAACTTACCACCTATTTCTTGCACTCTATGTGAGTTATTTTGTTAGTTTATTTCCAGCAGAATTAGATAACAGAGAATCAGGAAACGATGTAACATAACAATGCATAAGGAGTACAATTTACTTAAATTATTTTACATAATAAAAATCTATCTCACTCTAGCATCAAATTTAAACTTTAGTTACAAACCTGTTCCATATTTCTGCAATAAATCTCTCTTGCTCCTGCTACTGCAGCAAGATTATTAGCTTCAGCTGTTGCCTGAAACAATAAAATATGCCAATTTTATGCAAAAAAAACCTGATAACTATAAGTTCTGATCAACACAGTAAGTTATATACAATAAAGAAGTCTGAAAATGAACCAGAGAAAATATTACCCATTTCCGGTTCTCCTTTTAATGGAACACCAGTATAAAGGATATAGTAACGCTCTATCTAGCTTCTAATAGAGTTCTATTAGAGTTCTGACTAATTTTATTTTGCTTAGGTTTGTTAAAATGGGTTTACAGAAAATACCACATACTAACTAGTATGCTCAGGAAATTATAGGCAATTAGATAGACACAAACCTAAAATGCATCAAGTCTCCAGATGTAAAGAATCAAGTATTACCCAATATGGTTCTCTCTCATAATCTATATTACACAAGGGATATTTTTAAATGCACAAAACTGCTTACTGGGTGAGTTTTATGAGAAAATACTATTTAGTCCACCATAAAGTGGAAAAATTGCCCAAGGTAGCATTAGAAGTAGCTCTAAATCATTAATACAAAAAAAAGCCTTATTTCAAACAACATTCATTGTCAAAGATGCAGAGGAAAGGAGACGTGTGGTCCAGAGGCCCATTTTAAGCTAGCTTCTGCAACAGAAATTTTCCTACACTTTCTGAGCAACTAAAGGGAAGGTACTGAGGATTCTTATTTCTGGTGGCCTATTTGTGTGCAAGGTCTGTAATCTGTAGTTACCAAAAACTTCAGGACCCATGACAAGTACTGATTTAAATATCTGATGTTTATATGCATGCAAAGAAGCACCACCCCATTTCCAGCATTTACTAGTATCTCTAAAGCAAAGATTTTTTTCTTTCACAATAAATACATGTATGACGCACACTACCTGAAGCATGGACTTTGGATGTGGAAGTTCCTCTCCTTGATAAATTTTAATGTAAGCCTAAAAACATAGAAGACTTGTTATATTGATAGGTTATGCAATTTTGCTCTACAATCCAAAAGAAAGAAAAATCTATACTAATAAAATGGTAATATGCAAATTAACCATCACTCTGTGACAAAGATGGCTGTGCCCATAGCCACAAAGATGGCGACACCAACCAGAGCAGGCAGGACACTTAGCTTTCTTCAGGCGGGACACTCCAGCAATGAAGGAAGCCAAGCCTCCCGCAAGCCCCGGCTGACCTCTTGGTGGCGGCCATGGAGCCAGCCAGAGTGGGCAGAAGGCGGCTCTGGCCCAGAGTAAAGGCGGGAGGTGGCTCCAGCCTGGAGAGAAGGCAGGAGGCGGTGGCCAGAGCTAAGGCCTGGGTCCTGGGTGCTGCAGGGAAGCTGGTGCCGGCAGCCAGGGAAAGGAAGGCCTATTCTTGCACGAATCTTCATGCATTGGGCCTCTAGTCGTAATATAAATATAAAAACAATCCATACTATTAAAAGGAAAACCTAGACTTTAAAAATCATCCAATCTCATTCCCACAAAATTAACCCTATGCTCAACATTATTAAATATATATTTTTAATTGATTTTAGAGAGGAATAAATAGAAACATCAATGATGAGAGAAAATTATTGATTGGCTGCCTCCTGCATGCCTCCTACTAGGGATGTGCCCTTGGCCAGAATCAAATCTGGGACCTTTCAGTCCACAGACCAACACTCTATCCACCGAGCCACACTGACTAGGGCTCAACATTATTAAATGCCTATGCTGCTAAATAATATCCTAGAGAAACGTTTCTAAATATAATTCTAATGTGCATAAAAGTTGTTTCTCATATTCCAAAGTTATATATAAAATGCCATCCACTTTATGAGAAGAAACACAAATTCTCCCCTACTATCAATGTTTCAACTAAATATGTTAGAAAACATTAAAATTCAGTAATTTTACTTTGACCAGCTTAAATTCTCTCTCAGTTTAATGGAAAAAAATGTAATTGTGGTTTAAGAGTAAGAAGGCAAGATGAGAGTTTTTAGTAAGTCCATATAGGAACCTTTCATCTCAACTTTCTATTGACTAAATTAAGTCATAACTAAAGATAGTATGTATAAAATGACCAAAAATACATTCTTAGTTAACTGTGTTTTCCCTTCCATTTATCTGTAACTACTATGAATAAATAAAGGTCTTGCTTTGTCTATCAAACTGTAAAATTTTGAAAAGAACAGAGGAAAAAATACAACAAATAATTTATTTGCACTCAGAAACCAGTTCTGATACTTTCAGCTGCTCTTATCAAGTCCTCAGAACTGAGAGAAGGCTTTTGTAAGCGCTCAAGATGGAAAATTATGCTCCCAGTCCCTATTGTCATTCACAAATGACAGTGGTATTACAATACAGTGAATGGTTCTTCTCTCCATATCAGAGTGGAGAACAGTAGGACAGTTCTATAAACAAGATCACTGTCCAGAAGATACAAGGTGTCTGCTAGAATGTTAAATATCCTTAAATGATGATATACCAAATTCAAGGCAGCTATATTATTCTTTTGCTTTAAAATAAAGAAATTTCTTACACATATGTCGGCTACGTTTCTAGTTTAAGCAGTCATTTAATGTGAGAATTTTCCTACCTTAAAATATTCTACAAGATCCCTGCAAGTGACTTTAGATCCACTTATCTCTTTTTCCACCAAATTCTCAGGGGCAAGCAGCAATGGCACCAGATTTCGAAGCTCTCGTTTAAACTCTTCATCAATGTCTAGTGGACGTGAAATCAGTCAACATATTAGTCCAGAAGAGCTAAGAACTACCCATTGGTAAGAGCTCATAAAATTCTACTTCATGAAATAAGAGTTCACAGTATCTATTACTTAAGTAGATTCACTTTAAACTCATTTAAACATGTCATCTCCTAGAAAAAAAATAGCACCCCCGACACTTCCCCTCACACCCCAAGAATTTTTTCAGTCAAATAAAGTGTGGACTACACAAACAAATCCCACATTAAGTATTAACTAAACTATCCTTTCAGAAGGCAAATAATTCAAAAATTTGTATTAAATGGTAAGATTTTTCCCAGCCATAGTGTAAAAGTTTCATCAACCTTCAAGCCTTTCACCATCATTCTCAAAATAATCCAAAAACAAACAATGAAGTTATACTATCGCCCCTGAAAAGGAGAGACTTAAATCTGGTTGCATCGATAGAGTACATTGGTAAAGCTATTTAGCAGAAAGCAACCAGATGAAATACTGAAATATTCTCAGCCTTCAGAACTTTTAGGACATCAGTGCTGAGCAACAGATCACATTATAAAATGTCAATCAGTATGATAGCTGTTTGCAAAAAAAAACCAAAACAATGGAAAGCTAGAAAGACCACACAGAGCATTATAATCACACCATCAACAATGCATCAAAATGTCCTCCAATATAAAACACAAAATCATGTATTTTTTTAAAATTTTCAGCCCCTAAAAAATAAGTTCTGATTTTAGCAAGAATGGGAATTCCCACCTTTCAATCTCCCATCAAAACTAGGATTAGTTGCAACTTTAAGACCAGGATGTGGTAAAAGGAAGCAACCAAGATTTGAGAAACAATTGTGAATGTGCTTCCTTACATTCTGTAGCTCTTCATGCTGATTTTGCTTTACCTGAGGGCAGAAGGAGACAGAATGAAGGTGCAAACAGGAGCAAAACACTTTTTAAAGAACACACACACACACTCACATGCATTTACACTTAACTCAGACGCTATTCCAGATAGGTGTCTGACAACATAAAATTTTACTAAAGATCCATTTCTGACCACTTTGGCAAGACCCCACTTTGTCTTAAACCAGAAAAGATGGTTTCCCCCCATGTTAGCTGCCAAGGACATGAAAAAAATAAATAATAATTAATCATAATATCTAATACCAGAATAACAAGTCATGGTTGAGATTTATAAATCAGGTAATAAATTAAGAATCTGCATTTAAAGTACTTACAATGGTAAAGAGAAAAACAAAGCATTAATCTGCCTACAAATAAAAGGGTCAAATAAATAGCTAAAGTGAACCTCTCCAGCGCAGTCCAAAAAAGCTTAGAAATTTGTTAGGATTTCAGCTCTCAGTCCCAATGATTATTTACGATTAATGCTAGTTATCAATGCGTGGGGAAGAGATTGCTCTGTATTTCCTGGAAGAAAACCTTACCTTTAGATTTTTAATAACTACTTATCCCAATATAACTTCTCAAAAATCATTCTAAAAAACATACCAAAATACACCATTCATAATCAACAAAACCTGGAAATTACCTAAATCACTATCAAAAGTAGAACTGAAAAATCATTGTTTATTCATACAATAGAATACTGCAGAGCAATGAGACTAAATGAACTAAGCTACATGCAACAGTATGGATTAATCTCAGAAACATAACGGACAAAAGAAGTTATTCGCAAATATATACTGTATATGATTCCCTTCGTAAAAATTATAAAAACAAAGCCAGTCAGAGGTCAGGATACTAGCACAGGGTTTGGGCTGGGGGAAGGGTGGGTGTCAGTGGATGGAGGTGGGTAATTCAGGGTGCCAGTAACATGGTGGCTATGTTTAATTTGTACAAATTCACCAAGCCGTAGGCTGATGATTTGAAGCACTTTTCTGTCACTTTAGTCAGACACTAAAAATCCTTCTTGGCTCTGAAGTACATAATTCTGAGTTTAGCTAGTATGCCTAATGTGCTGGGTGTTAATTTCTTCTGAAATTTCCAGAGAAAATTCTGGATGACTAAAATGATCTCTAACAGTAGGGTCTAAAAATAAAAATGCCTTACAAATAATCCAAGATTGAGGAGCTGGTTTTAATCTCATTTTAGAAATAAGACAACTATATTGTACCCAAAGTTTATTAATTCGGTTGAGAAACTAAATGTGTCATCACACTGGCAAAGCAAATTGTATTAATCAAGACAGAACTCTCTCCCTTATGAATAAAGGGACCTTTATGTATCTTTTGTGTATGTGAGTGGATGGGTAGTATCTGACATAAGGGTTTCCCAGATGATGCCGTGGAGAGTACCTTTAGGAATAAAGGGTCATGATGGCGAGGTTATTCTCCAGGAATGCCTTGGTGTGGCACATTGCATGGGCCAGGAGATTGGATATTTGGGTTGTAGTCCAGTTATCCATAATTAGTTGAAGTGATCAAAAGCAAGTCACTTTTCTGAGTTCTAGTTTTGCTATAAATATATATATATCTTTTAAAAAGAAGACTGAATTAGATGAAATTTAAGATCCTTTTCTAGCTTCATATGCTGGCATTCTGTGAGACAGTATTCCTTGGAGAGATGGCCTCACATCACCTGTGCTCAATGCATGCACATTACATTATCCAGTCTCTCCCAAACGTTCAGAGAGGAACATGCATGCAATCTAAGTAGGTAAGTAAGTCATTGTCCTCTTTTCACCAATTATGTGTGGAGTCGTCTGGGCTAATCTGGGATACTCAATTTATTCCAAGGATACCTAGAGACTGATAGTCTAAGCAGCAGTCCAGGCAGCCCACGCCTTCACCTGGCTTGGCACTTACACTTTCCTAAGAAGTGGGGCTTACCTGCAATCTCTTTTCAAGGAATTGTTTTCCACCTTCCAAACCATATGAATGTTCATAAGGGTAACTCCAATCTCGAATCAAAAACATTAATGTCTATACATGGGGGAAAAGAAATCATTTTTTTTTTTTTACAAAATTTTACAAAAAAACCACTATCTTAACAATTGAAGCTGATTAAGGCCCTAAACAAGCCCTATAAAAAGTTGTAGTATTACACAGTTAATACTGCTCCTAGTTATATTAAGGGCCTTAACACTCCCAGACCATATACCACCAAGTAATTGCCTCCATTTGAGAACTTTGCTATGTTTAAAGAGCCACCACAGGCAATTTTGTAGGTTTTTTAAAATTAACTCCCCACCCAAAATGTGGCAACCAAAAATGTCTCCAGACACTGGCAAATATCCCGTTGGTGGTAAAAATACCCAACTCAGAAAAGAATGAAATAGGACCAATAGAGTGTATCGCATCCATATGCATAAAATGAAGCTATAACCTGCCCAAGTATTTCATAAAAGTGATCACTTGAGCCAGATGAGACTGAGGCAGAATGTTTTTAATTAATCTCTGTCACGAAAAGGGCTTCACAGAAGCAAGAAGAGCAAATACTTCTAAAATAACTCCACCCACATTAATTCTGACAATATTCTGTACTTATCATTTAAAAAACATGGGGATAAAAGAGCAGAGGGGGGGAGAAATATAAGTTATTCTCTATGAAACTAAAATAAAAAACAGGATTAACTTCAACTTGCAATACACCACACCAAAGAAACCTATACTGTTTTATAGTAGTTTATCATGTTAAAAGAAACTTAAGTGACTATCTTAAGTTTTAGAATTAAATAACATCTAATTAAGAATCTATAGTCATTTGTTCTATTTCCAACTAATATTTGGTTAGCATACAATTGATAAGTTGGTGATAACATTACCATAAATTAATATCAATTCTGCTGAATCTATTGCTAAAAATGAGTTTGTTGTAATGACCTCATGTTTTCAGTTACAAAATGAGATGACTTGATAGCTGTCCATAGGTAACTTTTAAAAAATGATAAAATATTTATTTACCTGAAATGGTTTCTGGTAGATTTCTTCCATTGCAAGCCTGCCATACTCTGTAAATAACTATTAAATTAGGTTATTTAAAATAATGCCTCCAAAGAGATAGAAAGAAGACATCTGTAAAACTGTTTTACAACAGATCACTAGATATCAGATATCATTTGAAAGCCAATCTAATTTTCTAACAAACTTGCTGGGTATATATTAAAATTTAATTAATTAAAAGTTTAATGAATAAGAAGTCATACATCAGTTTAAAATAATGCAGCATTAAATCTTCTTACAATGTTATAGGCTTTTAGGGGTAGTCCCAATAAAGTAGGAATTAATTTTTCAATACGTGGACATACATTAAGTCTTACGTACTTGCAAGTGCTGAAGATCATCTTCTTGAATATTCTGAGACAAATTATATACCTATTAAAACAAAATTGTTTTTATTGGTATTTTATTTTGAATACCCAGCTGTGTATAGCTTTACTTTTGGAAATAAAGGCTATTTTATACCTCAGTACACATGAATCACTTAGCCACACTATCTTTTTTTTCTTTTAATATATTTTATTGATTTTTTACAGAGAGGAAGGGAGAGGGATAGAGAGTTAGAAACATCGATGAGCTGCCTTCTGCACACCCTCTACTGGGGATGTGCCTACAACCCAGGTACATGCCCTTGACCAGAATCGAACCTGGGACCTTTCAGTCCGCAGGCCGACGCTCTATCCACTGAGCCAAACCAGTTAGGGCAAGCTACACTATCTTAATCCGTGGCACATGAAAAGGATATTCTCTTTTTTCCTAATAGTCAGGATAAAACATTCAGAGGAAAACAGTGGTAGTAAACTATAAAAATCATGAATGCATGCATATGGAGCCTAAAAAGTGGCAGACTTTTAAAAAGGGTCCATTAAGTAGTAAGTTTCTATTTTCCTTCTCAAGGTTACTTTAATGTTATTAAACAGTTTTTTTTTTAAGTAAAATTATTTCCAAAATTATTTTTTGTAAGTCAATGAATGTGAAGAGCATAGTTCTACAAAGACAAATTCCTCGCTGATACTAGTACAATCATAGTATATAGCTGATAGTTACTCGGTGGGTGTCTCAACTACCATCGATTCTAATATGGTTCTCTTTTTACATAAGTAAACTCATCAGACTAAACAATTTAACACGAAAATTTCAACAGCCTGTGCTAACTGAAAAAAAAAAAATTAGTAACAGTAGGTGGCACTCTTGCCCTTTCTGAAATTTTTAGGAAGCCTTCATAGACCAGAGCTGATAACAGAAGGTCTAACTAAGTACTCTCAAAGAAGAAAAATTGGAGAAAAGATTCACTAGGTCCAGTCCTTCTGGCTCAGGTCTTTATAAGGTGACCTAGGCCACCACAGGAGAAAAATGGATGTCCACAGATGTCACTCTGCTAAGAAATAATGTTGTCTAAGAAAATAGGGTTGCTCCAAAGACAGAACAATTTGTTCTAACAGCAAATGAGTGATAATCTAGCTGAATCACTTGGAAGTCAAGAATATAAACAGCCAATATAGGTCAGCAAAATTAAAATAATATTCTCAGCTGACTAACTCCAGATTACTTTAAGAAGTAACTAATGACTGAAGTGATTAAACTCTAGATTTAAACTTAAAACCAAGAAAATAAATAAATAAGCAAACAAACTTAAAACCAAAAAAGCATGATCAACCTATTTTTACCACACAGGCTCAGACCCTTTCATTGTCTGAGCCAGATTGCAAACAGCAATGAGAGACAGGATTTGTTCATTTAGATCAGCGGTTGTCAACCTGTGGGTCGAGACCCCTTTGGTGGTCAAATGACCCTTTCACGGGGGTCGCCTAAGACCATCCTGCATATCAGATATTTACATTATGATTCATAACAGTAGCAACATTACAGTTATGAAGTAGCAATGTAAATAATTTTATGTTGGGTCACAACATGAGGAGCTGTATTTAAACAGACAGAAGTTTGAGAACCACTAATTTAGATCATTAGTACTTAATATACTGTGTTACATTTAATAGATGCTCAATAATTATTTGTTGAAAGTATAAATAAAAAGAGGATCAATTTGTCATTGATCTATCAGCCAGACAGCTTATATAAGGAAGGTGAGAAATCTAGCCTAAAAGACCAGGAGGAAAGCAATAATAAAAAATAACTTTAATCTTCCTGGTTATTAATAGTTTACAAAGCACTTTCTTATGCATTATCTCATTTAGATCTCATATCTGACTGCATACAATCATCACATGTGAGATAGGCAAGATGGGTAAAATATTCATTTCATAGATAAGAAAGTGGATGTGTGACCATAAATGATTATCCAAAACCAGGCCTTCTACTACCACAAAATTGAATAAACAAATAAGAGAAAACCATGGTACAAGTTTTAGGACAGAGAACTCCACTTCACATTGTGTATTAAGGCAAGCCACAATGCCAGCTAATCTGAAGGGCTATAACTGTGATAATATAAACACAAAGATGTGGCTTCTGCTTTCCTAAAGGGATGAGCAGTTCTGCCACCTTGCAAGAGGGTGAACAAAATGGACAAAGGAGACTGAGGATCCCGAATAGTATGGTTTAGCTGATAGTGACAGATACCCCAAGCCCTATATAATAAACAGAAGCCAGGCTGAAAAGTACTCCTCTTTTATCTCATAATATCCAAAACTCCTTTCCACTCAGACAGCTAGACACTTCAAATGGAGGAAGTATGGAAATGGGAACTGCAAGTCTGGTCATATGTTCCAGATATTACTGGAAAGCAAAACTAAAATTCTAAGAGAATGTGACAGCATCACCTATAACCTATCATTGAGAAGAAACAATTCTTATGTCAGGAGTACATATCTGGCAGCCATATGACTGAATCCAATGAAGGATAACATGCAATAATAACTTTTCCTTAAAAAAAAAAAAGGCATTAGATACTATGAAGAAAAACCAAAGGAACTGGCTATTGGTTTATTGCTTTCTTGGCAAGCACTCAAAAGTATGAAATTTTATACTGTGAGCCAGAACAGCAAGCATGAAATGTAAATGGCTCTAACTTTAACTCTTTTTTCTCTGATCAGAAGGCATTTTGAGGAAAAGGAAAAGGTATTAGGCTGATCTGAACCAATCATACCACAGCATCTCGTGTCTCACCTGGACTGAGCTAGTCATAGTGCTCAGAGCAAACACTGTTGCACAGTCTTTGATTGTTGACTGGCTATCGAAGGCACCTTGAGTATCCATTAGCAGCACAGCCACCTAGAAATTTAAAAGTTTAAAATACTAAGTAAAATATTCACCAATAGTGACTAAAAAAACTATATATTTAAAACAATCTATATATATATAAAAAAGTGACCGTTATGACCCAATGACCGGAATGACCAGAACAACCAGCCAACCAGTCACTATGACATGTGCTGACTACCATGGGGCAGACGCTCAATGCAGGAGCTGCCCCCTGGTGATCAGTGCGCTCCCACAAGGGGAACGCCCCTCATTCAGAAGCTGGGCTTACAGCTGGCGAGCGCAGCTGCAATGGCAGGAGCCTCTCCCAACTCAGCGGCAGCGCTACTGAGCAGGCACAGTGGGCCAGGAGGAATGTGAGCAGCGTGGTGCCCGGCTCGGGTTCCTCCCTAGCCACCAGCCGCTTGGCGCACTGCTACATACCCCAAGGAGTTCCAGATTGCAAGAGGGCGCAGGCCAGGCAGAGGGACCCCTTTTCCCCCACCCCCACCCCCTGCCCATGCACGAATCCATGCACCAGGCCTCTAGTCAAATATAAAATGGTAAATGCTAAAATCAGTAATTAGGACAAGAAAAGTACTCTAAGTTAGCTATCTCACAGATTTTGACATAATAATCCATATACAGGGTTGGGCAAAAGTAGGTTTGCAGTTGAGAGTACACAAAACAGAGTTTATTCTTTTATTATTATTTATTAATTCTTGTATTACCTTCCAAATGAACAGCTGTAAACCTATTTTTGCCCAACACTGTAAGTTAAAGTTATCAGACATTTATAGTTCTGTGTTGTTTTAACCTTTAATACTAGAAAATAGCTCAAGAAAGAATATGGGAGAAAAACACAGTAAGTATAAATAATATTTTACCTTTGTTCCATCAGGTCTGTCAATCACAAACACTTCGTTCCAAACTTGTATGCCTGTTGTTTCTCTTTCACAGCCACCTCGCCATGTAAAGCCAGTCAATGGTTCATTGTTTCCACCAATCCAACTTTGAGAATCCTGTTAAAGTCAAGCATAAACGTAAACTAAACACAAAAAATTTAAGAACTAGAAATATAAAATCACCCACTCTTTATTTTACAGATGAGGAAGGTAAATCCAGTGAGATTAAAATACACTGGAACATTACACAAGCAGTTACAAAGCAGTCCCAAATCTCATCTGAGGTGGTCCATCAGATATGGTCTCCCTCACACCTAAACCCTCTCAAATCTGCTCACATTTTCACTCTCTATGCTTCTTGATAAGTGGAGTCACACCACTTTTCCCCATTTTGGAAAATTTTCTTATCCTATATAATAAAAGCCTAATATGCTAAGTGTCCAACCATTTGACCATTCAACCAGCCACTATGACGCATACTGACCACAGGGCGGCAGATGCTCCGACCAGTAGGTTAGCTTGATGCTGGGGTCTGGCCGATAGGGACTGGGCAAGACAGGCTGGATACGCCCTGGAGCCCTCCCTCGGTCCCACCCCGGCCCCGATAGTGCACTGGTGGGGTCCCTTGGCCGGGCCTGAGTCCTCTCACAATAAGGGTCCCCTCCGGGAATGTCAGAGAGCTAGTTTCGGCCTGATCCCCACAGGCCACGCTGAGGGAGCCCACCAGTGCACAAATCTGTGCATGGGCCTCTAGTGTTTAATAATCCTAAAAAATAGCTACCATCTATTTTGACATGTTTTATACAGATTAAAAAAAAACTAAGTTCCAGACAGAATGACTGCCAAAAACAGTATATTTCTCTTAGAATAACTTATATACAATGTTTTCACACTACCTTAATGTTCTCTTTAAAAAAATATGGACTTTAAAAATAACCACAAGACTTGCTTGAAACCTGATTCAAACAATCCAACTGTAAAAGTCTCTTTCAAATCCTTAAGGAAATCTGAACCAAGTGAATATTATATTAGACTAGGGGCCCAGTGCACAAAAATTTGTGCACTCGGGGGCAGGGGGTAATCCCCTCAACCCGGCCTGTGCCCTCTTACCCTCTCACATTCTGGGACCCCTCAGGGGATGTCCACCTGCTGGGGTACCTGGCCAGCTTGGGTGAGGAGGAGCTGAGGGCTGTTTGCAGGCTGGCCAAGCCCCCCAGTGGAGACCCTCACTCCATGGGGGTGTGACCAGCCTAGGTGAGGGGCTGAGGGCCGCTTTCAGGCTGCCCACAGTCCCTTCAGGGTTCAGGTCCCTACTGGGGTGCCTGGCCAGCTTGGGTGAGAGGCTGAGGGCCGTTTTCAGGCTGCCCACAGCTCCCACTGACCCAACGTCCCAGCAAGGCTGGCTGGAATCAGGTTTCTGGGGTTTATTTATCCTCTATATTTGAAACTTTGTTGCCTTGAGTGGAGGCCTAGGCAGGCAATGAAGCTTCCTGTTTGCTCTAGCTCCATGGCTGCTGGCCACCATCTTGGCAGGGTTAATTTGCATACAGCTGCTCTGATTGGCTGGTGGGCGTGGCTTTGTGTCTTGGTGTGGTGGTTAATTCGCATATTACTCTTTTATTAGATTATATGGTGTTAAATCAGAACAAAGTTGATTCTTTGCTATGATAATGGTATTATGGTTATGTTATTAATAATAATATTGAGTCCTGTTCTGTTAAATATGCATGTATTTGTGGTGAAAAGCTATATCTGCCATTTGCTTTAAAATGTTACAGCAAAAACAAAAAAGAATTGCCTAGCCAGCATGGCTCAGTGGTTGAGCATTGACCTATGAACCAGAAGGTCATGGTTCGATTCCTGGTAAGGGCACATTTTAAAAAAAAAAGAACAAGTTAACAAACAAAACAGTTGCAAACATAAGAGATATTAATCCAACTTTATCAATAATCACTTTAGATATGTATGATCTAAAATAAAGCGATTAAAAAACAGAAACTGTCACTATGGATAAAAAAGACCCAACTATTCGTTGTCCACAAAAATATATACAGTTTAAATATAAAGACACAGGTAGGTTAAAAGTAAGGAAATTAAGGAAGTTATACCAAACAACCACTAAAACAAAAGCTAGAGTAGCTGTACTAATTTCAGACAGAGCTGAAGAACAAGGAAATTATCAGCATAGAATAGTATTACATATAATAAAGGAGCCAATTCTCTAAGAAAACTTAATCTTAAAGTGTATGTATTTCACAACTAAGCATCAAAATATGTGAAACAATACTAACGTTTGAGGAGAAATAGACAAATCTACTATTATACTTGGAGACTTCAACACCCCTCAATCAGTAACTGACAAATGCAGCAGACAGAAAATCAGTAAGGATATAGTTGAACTGAATAGCACCAGCAATCAAGTGAATCTAACTGTAAATACAAAACATTCCATCCAACATCAGAATACACATTCCTCTCATGAACATTCACACAAATAGACCACTTTCTGGGGCTAAATACAAATTAAAAGGAATAGATTATACAAAGTATGCTCTCAGACTACAATGGAATTAAATTAGAAACCAAT
>PVJC01010620.1:0-43312 GCA_004026665.1 Murina feae | reverse complement strand
CACTCAATACATTTATGTGCCAAAGTTCAATCTGCTAGAATACTTGCTTATTTCTATATCATATATTCTATATCATATATAATAAAGAGAATTCTTATAAATTCTCACTCCAGGATATATATAAATTTTTATTTTGTGGCAGTATAGTAAGAAGCTAGGGAAATTCCTGGACAAGTAGAATGGGAAAACTGAGACAAAAAAATTAAACAAGGCCAAACACTTTGGGCAGCTTGCAACCAGCTTGTGAATTGCAAGACCTTATCTTTTTCAAGGACACTTGAGAGCAAATGGCTTATATCTCTCCTCCCTAACCAGAGAACACATAGCTTAAATCACCCTGGCCTGGGGAAATAGAGAACAAGGACATAATTAATACCATTTTTGCCAGCTAAACCCAAGGACAAATGCAGTTGGGGGACAAATCACTAAAACCCCAAAAGCATTGGGATGGTATCACTTGAGGGAGGATTGTGGCAGGATAAATATCTTCAGGGCAGGAGGAGGGGAAAGAGAGAAAAAAGGGGAGTTTATCTCACAAAGAAGTCAGCCCAGATAAAAATCACCAATGTGAAAGGGGGACCTTGAAATCTGATTTCTCTGGCAGAGGAATCTTGAAACCTCTGGGAGTGGGGTTAGGAAGGGGGGAGTATAAAACACTTGAACCTCCACCAGGTGGTATGCTTAGACTAGGTGTGTTGCCAGCTTGTGCTTTATGCCAAGTGTATTATATATTTTTAAAATATATTTTATTGATTTTTTACAGAGAAGAAGGGAGAGAGATAGAGAGTTAGAAACATCGATGAGCCCTGACTGGTTTGGCTCAGTGGATAGAGCGTCGGCCTGCGGACTCAAGGATCCCAAGTTCAATTCCGGTCAAGGGCATGTACCTTGGTTGCAGGCACATGCCCAGTGGGAGGTGTGCAGGAGGCAGCTGATCCATATTTCTCTCTCATCAATGTTTCTAACTCTCTATCCTCTCTGTAAAAAATCAATAAAATATATATTTTAAATAAAAAAAAGAAACATCGATGAGAGAGACACATCCATCAGCTGCCTCCTGCACACCTCCTACTGAGGATGTGCCCGCAACCAAGGTACATGCCCTTGACTGGAATTGAACCTGGGACCTTTCAGTCCACAGGCCAATGCTCTAACCACTGAGTCAAACTGGTTAGGGCTATATTGTATTTTTTTAAATACACTTTTATTGATTTCAGAGAAGAAGAAAGAGATAGAAGCATCAATTGAGATATGCCTGCCTCCCACATGCTTCCCACTATGGATTGAGCCTGCAACCTGGGGATGTGTCCTTTACTGGAATTGAACCTAGGATCCTTCAGATCCTTCTATCCACTGAGCCACACTGGCTAGGACTATTTTTATTTTTTAATATATTTTATTTATATCAGAGAGGAAGGGAGATGGAGAGAGATAGAAGCATTAATGATGAGATAGAATCATTGATCATCTGCCCCCTGCATGCCCCCTACTAGGGATTAAGCCTGTAACCTGGGCATGTGCCCTGGTTCATAGGTCGATGTTTTACCACTGAGCTACACCAGATGGGCTCCAAGTGTATTCTTTTATTAAAAATATATATTTTATTGATTTTTTACAAAGAGGAATGGAAAGGGATAGAGAGTTAGAAACATCAATGAGAGAGAAACATCGATCAGCTGCCTCTTGCACACTCCCTACTGGGGATGTGCCCACAACCAAGGTACATGCCTTTGACTGGAATCAAACCTGGAACCCTTGAGTCCGCAGGCCGATGCTCTATCCACTGAGCCAAACCGTTAGGGCTCCAAGTGTATTCTTAATAAATTTGCTTGCTTTGCTTTCTTTCTCTTTGCTTTCTTTCTTCTTTTTTTTTTTAAAATATATTTTTATTGATTTCAAAGAAGAAGGGAGAGGGAGAGAGAGATAGAAACATCAATGATGAAGGAGAATCACTGATTGGCTGCCTCCTGCACACCCCCTCCTAGGGATCAGGCCTGTAACCTGGGCATGTGCCCTGACCTGAGAATCAAACTGTAACCTCCTGATTCATAGGTTGATGCTCAACCACTGAGCCACGCTGGCCAAGCTTGATTTACTTCAGCATTGTTGTCTGTCACTTGTCTGAATTCTTTCTCTCAAGCTGACAAGAGCTGAGGAGGAGAGAGCCACCTTTGACACAGGCAGCTAGCTCTCTGGTAACTATTTCACTAAAATGACTATACTTAGAGTTTCATTTCTACAACTGGCTATAGAAAGGGGAGCACAAGAAAAGAGCTATATTTTAATGGATGTGGTTAGACCCTTGTCTTGTTGTTGGATCCATATGATGCCCAAGATACTTTTCCCCACACTCTTTTCATCGTGACATCATCTCTGGGCCCAAGTTAGGAATCAGAGATGCCAAAGGAAACTTTCTCAGAGTCTATGAAAGTCTGGTGAGTTTGTAGAGAAAGAGCAGCTTGTACTAAATTGATTTTAAGTGCACTTAAGGTTCCTTTTTCACTATTCAAGCTGCTTCCCTACCTTCGCTCGCCCTTCCTTCCTTCCTTCCTTCCTTCCTTCCTTCCTTCCTTCCTTCCTTCCTTCCTTCCTTCCTTTCTTCCTTCCTTTCTCTCTCTCTCTCTCTCTCTCTCTCTCTCTCTCTCTCTCTCTCTCTTTCTCTCTCTCTCTCTCTTTCTCTCTCTCTCTCTCTTTCTCTTTCTCTCATGTATTTACTATAGTTGAATGCAATACCCTGTTTACCCTCATCAATGTCTTTTTATAACCACAGGGAATAACCTGAAGCAACAGAGCTTATAATAGCCAAGAGGTGGGGCAAAAGAGCCCTGAACTGTGAGTGTCAGAAAGTTTCCATTGAACCACAGCCACTCTTGACATCTTAAAGTCCTTGAACAAGTCATTTGCTCTCACACATCACAGCTTCCTCTTTCATAAATGCGAGGAAACAACGCCTGCAATTACTCAGGGACCTCCAACCTCCAGTAGTAGCTTCCTTCCTAGCCAGGACAACTACACCTCAGGGTCTTGGTTTTTCAATTCTAAAACCCAGACAACATCAATCTCCTTGTGGAGCTGGGAGGATTGCAGAAGCAATATACATAATTTCAGACCTTGCAGGAAAGCCATGGGGGCCAAAAGAATGCCAGGAGTAAATGGGGAGAGTTGCCATAGTTTAACATAAAATAATCAAAAATAGGATAGCAGGAAAATGAACGAAAAAGCTTGTTCTTTCCAAGCAGTCAATTAAATACCACTGGGGCAATGCAAAACAGAGCAAAGAGCTGAAAGATGAATAGCTCCTCAAGATTAGGTAAAGTTTGTGCCCAGAAGACACATTCTGGTTGCATTTGCACGTAAAGGCTTGACAGCCAAGGCTTTAAATGTTAATGGCTAAAGGAGGAGTTTGAGCCCAAAGACCTCAGATGTTTAAGTCTAACCTGTCCCTGCTCAGAAAGTCTTCAAGTTAGAGTTTTGGCTGGATTTTAGAGTCCCCACTTCTTCCTGAAGCCCAGTCTACCAGGAACCCACTGATGTCTCCTCTCTGCTTGGTCAATCCATCTCTGGATGAAGAAAGGTCTTTACCAGGGACATAACCAAAGGCCCAAATTGGAAAAAAATAGGGATAATAGAAAAGTAGCTTTGTATTTGGCAAAACCTGAATTTACTTAGTAAATCTGTCTTTAATTGTGGAAGATGAATTTTATTAGAATTGAAAAACTACCTCATTTCTTTTTTTAAATAGTCCAAAGCTTTATTTTCAGTTTTACCTATTATCAAAGGAAGTTCATACCTCACAGTAATATTGTAGGGATTGACTAATTAAATAAAGTATATTTTAAACACCAGACAGGGCCAAGTACTTTATTAAATTCTGGAAACATTTTCCTCTAGCCTGAAGGGAACAGAGGAACATAATGCAAACCAGTAAGTTAGAAATGAACATGGTCCTTTAATAAAGAATTAAAAGTTGGAGCTAAGATCTATATGGATACTCATGATATAACAAGACAAATAAAAAGTCAGTCCCCAGTAAGTACATCACAAACTGAAACACTATACTAAAATACTATTTGAAAAAAAACTTTTGGAAATAAAATCTTATGTACCACATATACCATGGAATACTATGCAGCAGTAAAAAAGAAGAATCTCTTTTTTTAAAAAAAAAAAAAGAAGACTCTCTTACCCTTTGAGACAGCATGGAGGCAACTAGAGAGTATCATGCTAAGTGAAATAAGTCAGTCAGAGAAAGACAAGTATCACATAATCTCACTTATATGTGAAATCTAAGTAACAAAATAAGCTGATGAACTGAGTGGATCCAGATGGAACAGATGTGGTATTTCAGAGGGAAGGTAGGGGAGGGTTGGGTGGAGGTAATCAACCAAGGACTTCATGTGTATGTGTGTGTGTATATATATACTGAGTGGCAAATTAGCTATAATTTCACGCTGAAGTTGCTAGAGGGCCAGACCATTATAAATAGGGAAGCAGGTTGTTAAATCGCGTTATTTACCCGTATCTTCAGAAAAAAATCACTTTTACTGGTAAACAACAACCTGCTTCCTATTTATATAATGGTCTGGCCCTCTAGCAACTTCAGAGGGAAATTATAGCTAATTTGCCCACAAACATCAGTGGTCATAATAATCTGGCCACTCAGTGTCTGTGTGTATGTGTGTGTGTGTGTATACATGGACACAGATGAGGCCATGCATATATGGGGTAGTGAAAGCATGGGGCAGAGGGCAGGCTGGAGGGAGTCAATGGGGAGAAAGGAGGGCATATGTAATATTTTCAACAATAAAGAATTATTTAAAAAATAAAAATCTCATGTACCACAATCAAATGACTCATTCAACAAACATATTTTTGTGTGTGTACTTACGATACACCAGGCTAGTTTCTGGAAATACATAACATAATGTAGCCCAAATGAATACAAGCCTACGGGTTCTTAAACCGCTATGGGGGATTACATAGAGGTAATGCTGCAGGAAGACCAACTCCCTCCAACCTCCCTCCTGTAATTTTCCAGTAGGTTGGCTCCTACCTCCTCTCTCAAGCTGTTCCCAGGAGGATAGAATCGCCAGGAAGCATGTCCTACAGTGAGCACTTTCCTTCTCTTTAAGGTAAAGGCAGGTGAACCAAGTTAACTGCTGTGTTTAGAAATAGAATAACAAAAGCTGGAATGTGGAAATACAAAGTTCTGTGGCCTTTAGTTCCACCTCCAAACGCCTGGAGCCTTATCTTGACGTCTCAAGTGACCAAGGTCTAGGTGCCACCAATACCAGCTTATCCTGAAATGTTATTTAAAAAATTGCACAAGGAAATAACTGCCATTGAAGTAGCTGGATTGCTCACTAGGACACTCTAATGCAGGGCTCCTGATCATTATTCTCTGGGAGTGTCCTGACATTATCCTCCATTTACCCACTCAGAGGCAGCTCTTCCAGGAGAAGGAACTTTTGGATTCTCTTTACAGACCCGTTGTGCTTCAGGTGAACTTTTACATTTAGTTCCAGCTGGGAAATCCTATCACCCCAGGTCCAGAGTGACCTCTAATAGATTTAGCTCAGCCTATGAGGGAAGAGAAATCCCAGGTGGAAATGACCTGGGCTGGGAGTTAGAAGACTAGCTTCTAGTCTCCACAGTGCAGGTTCCGTATCTTCAGTGAGAAACTTCTGCCTGAACCTCAGGCTCCTCCGAGGCCAGGCAAACAGGAGGCCTATGTGTTTTTCATATGCTCTTCTAGGAATGAATTATGACTCATGTTTCAGGGAAGAAGCTAAATGCTATCTTGCATTTGGGGGAGTTCAGAGCTAGTCATCCTGTTGCTTGTGGAAATAGGATTCTTCCAGGGTATCACAAGAAAAGCATTTTGGGGAGCCTCACATAGGAGAATGAGATGTGGTGGTAACATTTACTGGAGTGAAAATAAATAACTGCTCCCGGGTACCCAATGTCTCATCCACGACCAGTGGCTTAGCCCTGTCTCCCTGCAGAAGTCCTGGGCTTGGACTGCCTACCAGGAAGGCAATGCCATCACCCTAAGCTCCTGTAGTCTAGCATAGTCTCTGCCCCAGGCTGCATTCCAGTGGACGCTGTAGTGCTGCACCCAGGCCTGCACTAACAGCTACGATGGGAGCTGTGCTTGGAGCCCTGGGGCTGCTGCACAGAGAAAACACCTGGGAAGGGACAGGTGAATGCACTAGTTGACCACCAAAACTGGCTTTTGTTAGGCTTTGATTATATTACCTCGGGCATGGGAGAGAGCAGGCTTTCTTTCAAACTAACCAAACTCGTTGAGGTTTGAGCCTCTACCCAATCCAGTTTTTCCCCAGGTTTTTCAGGCTAGACTCTGTCACCATTTTGGCTCCTACTGCTCATGCCCCAGAGTGTTGCTTTGCCATCTGGTTTCTACTGCACATGCACTTACCTTCCTCTGTGCCATTCTGGCTTTTACTAGGCATGCTCCCAGCAGAGGAATTTCCCCTTCATTGTTTATTCTTCACCCCCCATAGTCTGAGCCAGTGGACTGGTTTTCCCTGTAGAGATTGGAAAGCCAGTCTTTCCACTCTCCACGGAGGTATGTTAATCCCCTTAGTAAAGATTCAACTATCCCCTGGGGTGTCTGAAGCTGTAACTTCCAGACTTAATCAGGTTTAGGCTTAGCCAGTTTTGTGTCCTTCTCTTTCCTTATTTAACTAGCTGCCTAACCACCTGATAATCTCTTTTTGACTCGTCTATATGACAGGGCAAACCTCTATTTATTAAATATCTGCTTTCCTTATCATTCTTCAATGACTTTTTGAAGCCCCCAGGGTACCTCACCTCATTCCTAACTCAGGATCTGTTATACACTCATGTTCCCTTTCATCCCTGAACCTTTCATGCATGTCGATCTCTGACTCTCTCATGTATGTGGGGCTCCCATCCATATATATGTATTAAATTTGGTTATTTTCTCTTGCTGATCTGTCTCATGTCTATTTGATTATTAGATCAGCTGAAAGGACCTTGAGTGTAGAGGAAAGTGTCTTTCTCTTCCACACACTTATTCGGGTTCCTCTTTCCCATCAATGGTTTATATCAATGAATTATAAAATTCAATGGAGTTTATGTTTGTTTGTTTTTTGTGGGAGTAGCGCTAAGAGAAGCCGAGAGAACAGCAAATCAACAATTCTTAAAATTACTGCTGGAAAGACTCAAAGAAGCTCAACTCTTTTAACAGAGTGTCAACATAAGACCGCCCAAACTGTGGAAAATTTTTGTGAGTTTATTAGAGTTTGAGCCAGAGGATGGCTGCCAATTCAGGATACTCTTCCCATGGGAAGTGGGGATACAGTGTGTGTCTGTCTTGCAGTTCCCTTCCCCCAGAAATAATCACTGATGTCATCTTTGAATACAAAGGATAATATATTTCTTCCACTTTGGGCAATCTCAGTTGTCACGAGGCAGGTCACCATTGACAAGTACAGCACCTAGAATTGTTCAGTAGTAGTGTTTCTCTTTACCTAAAAAATAAAAATTCATAAACCTTCATAGCTGGAAGGAATCTTGCAGATTATTCAGACCAATTCATTCAATTTACAAATGGGGAACACTGAAAATGCACTATAACTAATACGTTATTTCACTCTTTTCTCTGTTGTCTCTGATAGTCTGTGAGGTAAGAATTGACATTATATACATTTTGTACGTGAAATTGAAGTACTTAGGCTGCCTTGCCTGAGAGCCAATAATGAGTTAATGGTAGCATCAGGAATGAACCTAACTCTTCTGATTTCACAGGCCTTCTACCTGGAATGTCCTGCCCCCACACCTTTTCTTGATGAGTTCCTCTCATCCAGATCCATCAGGCCCCCACGTGGACCTGCTTTCCTAGAGTCCCTTCCCTCCCAAGTCTGGGTTAGGAGCCCTTCCACTTGTCCTAATAGGACCTCGTACCCTTGCAATGACTTGTTTGCTTGCTTCATTCATCATTAGCTCATTCTGTCTACTGATCACTGTATTTTTGTCACTTAGCTAAGGCTAAGCACTCATCATTGGATAAGTCCAGTTACTCTTCCTCCCTCTATACCAGGGGTCAGCAATACTATGATGGGGAGTGGGGGTGTGGAGTAACCAATCCAGCCGCCACATGTTTTTGTACAACCTGTAGCTAAGAATGGTTTTGCATTTTCAAGTGGCTGGTGGGAAAAATCCAAAGAAGAAAAATACTTTGTGGCATGTAAAAACTATGTGAAATTCAAATTCAGTGTTCATAAATATAGTGTTATTGGAATGCAGTCACACTCATCTGTTAACGAATTATCTGTGGCTACTCTCACATTGCAACGACAGAGTTGCTAGTTGCAACAGAAATCATCTGGCCACCAAACCCTAAAATATTTACCGTCTAACCCTTGACAAAAGAGCTTAGCTTTAATTACTGATGCCTGAGCTAACCATGTTTTTGCTACATCAAGATGACTGTTTTGGACTTGGCATAATTTTACAACTTTCCCTTTATTTTCTAGATTTTATCATAAATGACATCATACTTAGCATGCCATGGGCTTTAAAGAGATACTTGCATGGGTTTGGTTCCTGGTTCTGCTGGTTCCTAGCTGTGTGACCTTGGCCAAGATGCTCTGTCTTTTAGTTTCATTGTCTGTAAAATAAAAAATAATACCAGTATAAATGCTAGCTATTATTTAAAAAAATTATTGATTACTTTATAGAGAGAGAGGGAAAGAGAGAAAGAGGGAGAGAAATTTATTGTTCTACCCATTTACGTATGCATTCATTGGTTGCTTGTTGTATGTCCCTTGACTAGGGATTGAACACACAACCTTGGTGCGTCGGGATGACCAACTGAGCCACTTTGTTTACTGCACACGGTCCCTTCTGAGTTTACCTGCATGCTAATGAACTGGAAATTGAGCACTGTGTTTTGCCTGACTTCGCTGTGGCAAGATGTGGTGCTGCCACATAGTGGCCGTATGCAGAGTAGCTTGACATATCTTTCCTGGTTGAAATCTTGTAGATGAGAAGTAGGGAGAATACTTATGGAATTACAGCATTTTATTTCCCACTAGACTGGGAACAACTTGAAGGGAAAAACACGTCTTTGAAGACATAAGGAGTGCTCAACAGGGCATTTGAGGGGCACTGGAAAAGTCACCTCTCTCAAGGTCTCAACCCCACCACCAGCCAAGGTTTCCACAATGACATTAAACAGGTCTCATAAGGAGGCAATTGTTTGAGTTATTCAAGAAAAATAACAGTGTCTTATTAAGCCATTAGCAACCAATAACACTCAGTAGAGTTTCTGAAACAAGAAAATGGGGCAAATACAGGTTAGATTAGACAGAAGAAAAGCAAGCAAGGGCTGGAGTATGGGTGCTATTGCAGATCCTTTGGAAGGTGCTGTGTGGAGGTAGCCAGGGGAGAACCTGAAGACTGTAAGATGCACTTGGGGTCATGAACCATCACTTACATTATTCATTTCAGAATTAGAGATGTCTTAAAAACAAAAATTTCCCCAATGTCCTAGGCAAACTCACATCAAAATTACATAGTTTCATTTTAATGCATTTCATGTACTTTGATTGACTATCAACTTTTAAATTTTATTTTTCTCTGAAAAAATAAATGGCTATATAAGAGAATAGTCCATAAACAGAACTGGAAAGAAGCTGGAAGATCATCTTGTCCCACCCATGCGGTCATTTGCCAGAAGAAAGCAAAATGGAAAGTGCCTTGCCTAAAGTCACACAGCTATCGGGCACCGGACCTGGTCCCTTCTGGCCAGTGTGGTAAGCTGATTCCAGAAAGCTTCCTGCTTTCACTGACAGGGAGGACTTCAGAAAACAAAAACTTGAAAGCCCTTCGCTAGGCCCACCCCACTGGTCAACTGAAGGACAAATTAGACAAAGGCTGAGATTATCCTAACTTCATGAGACTCGTTCCTATAATCAGTTTCTACCTTCAGAAACCTAAACTAAAGACAATGTTTGTGCTTTTCAAAGAGGCTAGTAAAGTATTTGCATTTTGAAGCACAGCATGATAACACCAATTTGGACTAGCCTTATCAAAATTAGGTAAATAGATCCAAAGTAGAACAAACATGAGCTTAGAACCTTTGTGGCCAAACTCAACCGGTATATTCAGACCCCTGTTAAAGGCGCCCAATTCTAATAACATTGACATTTAGCAATGTTCTCTAAATGCTTAGTTACTTTCTAGAATAGATTATTTCTCATGCAAACAAGACTTAATTCAACACATCAGCTTGTTTCCAAGCACTTACTCAATGTCTCTAGCATTAGGTACTGTTGCAGACTCTTCACCCCTCTTCCCTGCCATCACCCCTGTCCCTGGGCCTTCTGTATTTGACATATTCTTGCATTTCTGTAAAATTAGCTAGGATGGAAGAGTAGCTTTTACTAGGTGCATACACTGCCACAGGAAAATTTGACACAGAATCCTTTTCTAGCCCCTACCACTGAAATCTAAAACCTGGTAGAGTTCAAATTCTTTTCCTAATCACTGGCATTAAAGGCTTGCTAAAGCATTTATTTTATTGTAGTAAAAAGCATATAACATAAAATTTGCCACTTTAACCAGACAGTGGCTGACCTTACACCTCTTTGGAGATAATAACAGATTACACCTCTTCGCTTCCATAAGAAACACACTGAAGGGGCAGACTCAGTGACCACCAAAGCCCTACTGAAGCAAGTCCTGCCCCATAAGGGTGTCTCCTGCCCAACAGATCTTCCAGTGTAGACACAGCTGTTACCATAGCCATTTGGCCTGGAGGTCAATTTCTTCCAGTGATACCAACAGTAATCAAGGCTTAACTACAACAAGACTGTGCAAACATCCCACAAAGGGGTGCACCAAGAACATCCACCTCAGGTGATGGGGAGGCTGAACCACTGGGCCCTATAGGACACCAACCACACAAAGCTACTCTGTCAACTCAAGGAGACTTAGCAGCTACCCAGTACATAGAAACAAACACAGGGAAGCAGCCAAAATGCAGAGACAAAGAAACAAGTCACAAATGAAAGAAATGGATGAAAGCAAACAACTGGATGTAGAATTCAAAACCATGGTTATAAGGTTACTCAAGAATCTTCTAGCCCTAACCGGTTTGGCTCAGTGGATAGAGCGTCGGCCTGTGGACTGAAAGGTCCCAGGTTCGATTCCGTTCAAGGGCATGTACCTGGGTTGTGGGCACATCCCCAATAAGAGGTGTGCAGGAGGCAGCTGATCGATGTTTCTCATCGATGTTTTTAACTCTTTATATCCCTCTCCCTTCCTCTCTGTAAAAAATCAATAAAATACATTTTAAAAAAAAAGAATCTTCTAGAAACCTCCGAGAAATTTAGTGAGATGCCCAAGGATATGAAAAAGGACCAATTAGAAATTAAGCATACACTGACTGAAATAAAGAATAATATACAGAGATCCAACAGCAGAGGAGAGGATCCCAAGAATCAAGTCAAAGATTTGAAATACGAAGAAGCAAAAAACACCCAAATGAAAAAGAAAAAAGAAAAAAGAAACAAAAAATATGAAGATAGTGAAGAAACAAAAAATATGAAGAAAGTTCTGGGAGAACTTTAAGCGTACCAATATCCGAATTATGGGGGTGCCAGAAGAAGAGAGAGAGCAATATATTGAAAACCTATTTGAAGAAATGACAGAAAACTTCCCCTACCTGGTTAAAGAAATAGACTTACAAGTCCAGGAAGTGCAGAGAATCCCAAACAAGAGGAATCCAAAAAGGACCACACCAAGACACATCATAATTAAAATGCCAAGAGCAAAAGACAAAGAGAAAATCTTAAAAACAGCAAAAGAAAAACAGTTAGTTACCTACCAGGGAGTACCCATGCAGGCCAGAAGGGAGTGGCAAGAAATATTCACAGTGATGAATAGCAAGAACCTACAACCAAGATTACTCTACCCAGCAAAGCTATCATTCAGAATTGAAGGTCAGATAAAGAGCTTCACAGACAAGAAAAAGCTAAAGGAGTTATCACCACCAAATCAGTATTATATGAAATACTGAAGGGTATTCTTTAAGAAAAGGAAGAAAAAGGTAAAGCTAAAAATTATGAACACCTGACCTGGCTCAGTGGATAGAGTGTTGGCCTGAGGACTCAGGGGTCCCAGGTTCAATTCTAGTCAAGAGCATGTACCTTGGTTGCGGGCACATCCCCACTGGGGGGTGTGCAGGAGACAGCTGATCGATGTCTCTCTCTCATCAATGTTTCTAGCTCTCTATCCCTTTCCCTTCCTCTCTGTAAAAAATCAATAAAATATATTTTAAAAAATTATGAACAACAAATACATATCTATCAACAAGTGAATCTAAAAATCAAGTGAATAAAAAATCTGAAGAACAGAATAAACTGGTGAATATAATAGAATCAGGTGCATAGAAAAGGAGTGAACTAACAATTCTCAGGGGAGAAGGTGGTGTGGGGGGTACAGGAAGAGACTGGACAAAAATCTTACACCTATGGATGAGGACAATTTGGGGGAGGTAAGGGCATGGAGTGGGGTGGAAACCAGGTGAAGGGGAGATATTGGGGGGAAAAAGAGAAACAACTGTGATAATTTGAACAACAAAGATTTATTATACATATGTATATATTTGAGTTCAGAGAGGAAGAAAGAGGAAGAGAGAGATAGAAACATCAATGATGAGAGAAAATCATTGATCGGCTGCCTCCTGCATGCCCTACACTGGGGATTGAGTCTGCAACCTGAGCATGTGCCCTGATTGGGAATCAAACTGTGACCTCCTGATTCATAGGTTGACGCTCAATTACTGAGCCACGCCAACTGTGCTATTTCAACTTTTTAGACAAAGGACCCTGCTTGAGTGAGACTGGAGGCAACTGGCGGAGCAAATCCCTTGGAGTCACCATATTTCTCAGCTTGTACGCTGGAGTCGTGTGAGAACTTTGGGAAGTACCGATCCTGGGCCCCACCCCAGAACAAGTGAATGACTTGGTCTGGGTGCAGCCTGGGTACTTGGAGTTGTCACTCTCCCCTGTGGTTCTCAGGTGCCACGAGAGCTGAGAACTGGGATGTTAGGAGAAAGGACTCCAAGGACCAGGTGGGAGGGGGTGTCGGGGGGAGGGCATCATCTATGTGTGAGGGAGGGGGCAGCAGAACAGTGTTAAACAAAACATAAAACAGCACCCAAACTTGAAAAATGTTACCCCACTTGAAATCAACAAACATGGAATAATGAACATGGTGCACAAAGGAGTAAGTGCTGACGGCAAAGATTGCTCTAATGCTGAGGTGGGAGGCAGCAACACGGACAGAGCTCTCAAAAGCAGCCCCACTGATGTGCCACATGAGTGTCAGGTGTCTTTAGATGCATTATTCAGCAGCCAGCCAGGGAGGGGTACCTCCCCACCATCTCAGGGCTTCTCAAGTCAGAAACATGTCCTCTCTTCCTTGTTGATAGGCAAGGAGTGAGCATTCAAGTGCATGCAATAGGGGATGGGGCCATGTCTGAGCCCTACCTTTCCTCAGCTTTGCTCCTGTCCGGTGACTGTGACCACTGTCCGCATGTTGCCTTTTTTAACGACTTCCCTCCCCTCCTTTACCCCTTCACCAAAGGTCTTGGTACAACCAGCTGCCTGTTTTGTGAAATTTTTATGTAGAATAAACATTTGTATCTATAAAAAAAAAAACAAAAAAAAAATTCAATATCTCCAAGACTGGGGCAGGTTGTCTAAGTGCCTTTAAGCATGCATTCTTGTGGATAGTAGAGAGCTCAAGGGCAAAGCTAGTTGATTCCTTAAACACTTAACAGAAAACTGGGACCTAACTGTGCTCCTGTACTGAAGTTGAAAACATGGGCTCAGAAAGTCATACCTGAAAGAACACTGGGTTATAGAAAATGTGCATAAAAACTGCACTGATTAAGTTTAGGTGGGGGCTGCTCTAATAAAAAGCCTTCTTCTCCGTTTTGGAAGAAATAATTAGCTTATTCGCCAAAGTTCTCTCAGTTATTAAAACGGGCCATAGTAGGAAAGATAGTATGTTTGCCATAAAAATATGGGGCACCCAATTAGATCTGAATTTCAGATAAACAAAGAATACTTTAAAATTTTTAATTATAACTTTTTGAATTAAAAATATTTAGCATAAGTATATCCAGAGCAAAATTTGTATGGGATATACTGCACTAAAAAAACCTGTGGCAACCCTAGGAGGGGCAAGGCAGAGGTAGTTCAAGGAAGTCTAAAGCACACTCCCAAGAAGACAGCGTGGCGACGGTGTCAGTCATGGTGCTGACAACTTGTGCCAGTGAGAACACATCCACAGATAAAAGCACTAATGGCAGTCCTACAAATCTTTGGGAAAAAGAGAAGGGAGAGAGGGTCATCCAAGAGCTCTCCCAAAGTCAACTGTTGAAACAGGAGCTCCATCATTTTGAGCCCTCTTCTTTTAAAGCCACCAATTCTATTGGATAAGGGCTCCACCCCTACACCTTGTGTAACCTTTACTTCCTAAAGGCCTTGTTTCCTTACAATCACATGGGAAGTTAGAACTCTAACATGTGAAGGGGAACGGAAGCACAATTCAGCCCCCAATAGGGGGTATTAAGGGACTGCGTGGAGGATTGTGAATAAGAGAATTTCAGCTGCACTCTTTGAGCGTCTGGGAGCACTTGGATTACACTAGGGAATCTCTAATAACCTGGGACCTGAGAATGGGTCACATCAGGTTGTATTTGTTCATTGTATTTCTCTCTGGAAGATTTTGTGAAATTTCTGAAGCATCCTTGTTCCTCCCCCCACCCCCATTTTTATTGTAGAAACCCATGCCATTGAGCTCTGAAATGTTTTCTGTTATTTCTTTGACAATTTCCTTTCTCTGTCTTCTTTATTTTCTCTTTATGGAATACTTACTACTTCTTGCATATCTTCAGGGTTTCTTTTCAATTTTCTATTTAATTGGAATTTTTAGTTGTTATTCTTGTTTTGCTCTTCTAATTTCTGATTTATTTTATCAACTTACCTTGCAAACTGTCTACTGAATTTTTATTCTTGCTTTCTTAGTTTTAATTTTCAAGAGCTTTTTTTCTTTCTTTCTCAGATTATTCTCCTTCAGAGCCTTTCAGTCTTGTTTCATGGACACATTATTTTTTCACAATTCTCTAAGAATATTCATTATTCTGCTCCCTGTTTTTTTCTCTTTCCTCTCTCTTCTTCGTGTTGGCTTATATATCAGTCTTTACATTAGAGGTTTTCCTCAAATGTCTAGGGATTCTTGGTTACCCACTCATTAAAAAAATATATGTTTTTATTTATTTTAGAGAGAGAAGAAAGGAGAGGGAGAGAGAAACACTGATGTGAGAGAGAAACATTGATCCACTGCTTCCTGCATGCCCCCTACTGATGAACTGGAGATTGAGCCTACAACCTGGGCATGTGTCCTGACTGGGAATGATAATCATTGAACTGGTGACCTTTTGGTGCATGGATCCAGGCTCAACCAACTTAGCCACACCTGCCAGGGCAGTTACCCACTCATTTTTAAAAGTGAGGCACTGGCCCTAGCTGGTTTGGCTCAGTGGATAGAATGTCGGCTTGCGGACTGAAGGGTACCAGGTTCAATTCCAGTCAAGGGCACATGCTTGGGTTTCGGGCTCCATCACCAGTGGGGGGTGGGGGAGTTGCAGGAAGCAGCTGATCAATGATTCTCTCATCATTGATGTTTCTATCTCTCTCTTCTTCTTCCTTCCTCTCTGAAATTAATTTTAAAAATATTTTTAAAAAGTGAGGCACTAAACGTAACAACTCACATACATGCACAGACACATATACACACACATACACAGCAAAAAAAAAGACAGATTAAAAGCAAGGAAAACAGAATGGACTTAGATCAACACTCCTAATGTCAATTCTTTTTTCGTTAAGCAATGATTTTATTACTTGAGTACATAGACATTTTATGCAACCAGGGCAAAGGCTGTGGATGACTCCTTTTTCTAATTGGGGGGAGGACTCTTTTGGTTTTATAATATCAAGCCAACCGGTAAATACAGCTTTTGATCAGAATCAGACAGAGTTTAGGATCCTTATCCTTTCTGTTTCTCTTAAGATGCTTTGGAACAGGAACAGCTTTCTTAATTAAATGGTAGAGATTCGCAGGAAGATCAGGACCAAGTCCTTCGGATTTAAGAATTCTCAAGCTTTTATTGCCTGTCACAAAACCTACTTGTGCAACACCTTGTGAGTCACTCAGAATCACACCGATTTGTTTGGCCAGTTTGTAGATCTGCTCCTTCGGGTCATGTGACATCAATTTCAGCCAGGTGGGGACTCTGCAGATGTAGGGCTGAGCCGACTGGGACAGGCCCTTCCCAAGAGCATGCATATGACCCATGATGGCTGCAGACAGGCAGTGAAAAAGGCCTAGCGCCAATTCCTCTAAGAACAATTCACTGAAAAAAAAAACGTTGATTTAATAATTCTCATATCCTTCTAACAAGAATTTTACATTCTTTAGAAAATTATAAATGTGCTTTCTTCTTACAATTTCTCTTTATTGTTGAAAGTATTACAAATGTCTCCTTTGTCGTTTTCCCCACTGACCCCTTCCACTCTGCACCCGCCCCTCCCAGGCCCTCACCACTTTTTTGTCTTTCCATGTAGATGATTTCCTTTTATCAACCCAAGCCCCCCATTTCCTGGAATTAGACTAACATTAGTTATTTACTAGAAAAAATAAATAATAAGGCATCTTCTCAGCTTCTGACATGCAAAATGGGGTTTTGCAGCAAAACAATAGACTTGAAAGGCAGGTTTTATGTGAGAGAGATTTTTCCAAATCCCTTTAGTTCCAATTTAGTACAACAGACTCTTAACGTGTAGAGAAAATAGCTATGGCTGGACAACTCCTCATGGCAGCGGCTGTTGGTTGGTGCGGTGGGGTGGTGACTGAGCTGGTGCCTGGCTGGCCTCTGTGTGCCCCCCTCCTCCACCCCGGGCTCTGCACCCCTGATGCTGCTCAGGTGCTGACCCCACCCGACCGGGACAATGGTGAAGTATTTCCTGGGCCACAGCGTGCTCCGGAGTTCCTGGGACCAAGGTTCGCTGCTTTCTGGCAGTAGTACCCGAATCCCTGTGGCAACCGTGTCTTGATGGAACACATAGTACACCGGGAGGTGACCCCTGACCAGAAGCTCCTTTCTCGGAGACTACTGAGCAAGACGAACAGGACGCCCCGCTGGGCTGAGCCACTATTTCCTGCCAGTGTTGCTCACTCGGTATACATCCTGGAGGGTTCTATTGTGAACCCACAGAACCAGATCCTGACCCCTTCCCTGGAACATCAACCGTGCCCGGCTGTGGTGATGGAGGAACCATGTGTTTACTGTGTGAACGCTGGTAACTGCGGCTGCACTGAAATCCACCAGAAGCTTGGGCCTCCTCTAGCTTATTTGGCCTCTCCAGAGCTGTCCAGGAATTTGGTCTCGCCCGGTTCAAAAGCAATGTGACCAAGTCAATGAAGGGTTTTGAAAACATCTTGGCCAAGCTGCAAAGCGAGGCCCCTTCCAAAACCCTTATTGAGCCAAGGAAGCCAAGGGGACAGCACTAGCAGCTACAGAGAAGGCCAAGGACCCTGCCATCAAGGCAGCCAGCAAGCAGCAGCAGCAGCAGTTTGTGTAGCCAGCCCTGACCCTGGTACAACAGCAGTACCCGAATCCCTATGGCTAACACTCTACCCACTGCACTCCCTCTGCTCTCCCCCCCTGTATTTTATGATTAAAAGTCAACTTTCTGAAAAAATATAATAAAACAACTATAATATTGGAGTCAGGAAAGAGGAAGACTCATGCAGACAGCAGCCTGCCTTTCTGGCTCCAGAATAATGGGAAATAGAAGTGAGAAGAGGTGGGAAAATCAGATGGACAGGTATCCCAGACTTCTTTCCTCTGGCCTTGGGCCTGGAAGGTGAGAGGTACATTAGATATGATGACTCATACAGTAAGTAGTGGTAGCCAAGGGCCTAAGGTACTCTTGCCCCTGATCCCATTTGGCACCCTAGGAAATGACAATGAAATGTCACCTCACACCTGTCAGAATGGCTATCATCAACAAATGATTTGTTGGTGAGGATGTGGAGAAAAGGGAACCCTCGTGCACTGCTGGTGGGAATGCAGACTGATGCAGCCACTGTGGAAGACAATATGGAATTTCCTCAAAAAGTTAAAAATGCAACCGCCATTTGACCCAGTAATCCTACTGTTAGGAATTTATCCCAAGAAATCCAAAACACTCATCAGAAAGATATATGTACTCCTATGTTTATAGCAGCACAATTTACAATAGCTAAGATTTGGAAACAGCTGAAGTGCCCATCAGCAGATGAGTGGGTAAAAATAACTGTGGTACATTTACACAGTGGAATACTACACAGCTATAAAAAAGAAAAGACCTCTTACCATTTGCAACAGTGTGGATGGACCTGGAGAGTATTATGCTAAGTGAAATAAGCCAGTCAGAGAAAGATAAGTATCACATGATCTCACTCATATGTGGAATCTAATGAACAAAATAAACTGATAAACGAAATAGACCCAGAGACATAGAAGCATAGAACAGACTGTTGAACCTCAGAAGGAAGGCAGGGGAGGGTGGGTGGGAAGAGATCAACCAATGAACCTGTATGCATATATGAATAGCCTGTGGACACAAACAATGGGGTGATGAGGGCCTGTGTGTGTGTGGGGGGGGAGCAGGAGCAGGCTGGAAGAGGTCAATAGGGGAAAAAGGGGGAATTATGTAATACTTTCAACAATGAAGATTTAAAATAATAATAATATAATAAATATATAATCCTAATAAAAGCCCAGGAACCAAAATGACAGAATGACCAGAATGACCAGAGATCAAAATGACCACAGCCCAATCTGGGGCATGGCTGGCCTGAAAACCACCATGGCCCCTCGCCCCGGCCAGACCCACCCCCCAGGGGGGAACCCACCCTGATCTGGGCCCCCCATCAGGGCAGGCCTGCAGACCCCCACCCATGCACTGAGTCTCTATCCTATATAATAAAGGGGTAATATGCAAATTGACCTTAATGGTGGAATGACCAGAATGACTGCTCAATCAGTCACTATGAGGTGCACTGATCACCTCTAGATCCCTTTCCCTGGCTGACAGGCTCTGATCGTCCAATGGCAAACAGGAAACTAGGGGGTAGGTGGCAGCAGGGGGCAGGGCTGATAAGCGGGCAGCCAGGGAAAATGGCCCTGGTCGCAGACCAGGCCTAGGGATCATACCCGCATATGAATTTCATGTTCCGGGCCTCTAGTAAATAAATAAATAAAGATATTCAATAGTCTGCTCTTTACCAACCTTCCTTATCCGCCAGATGTCTCTGTAACCTGTCTCTGTCACAAGATATCCCCATCCAGATCTTCCCTGTGTCACCGGGTACTCTCTATCAGTACTCATGTCACAAAGGTACTCCTCTCCAAAACACCCGTCCACCTCAACACACAGCACAACTTTCCAGGGTCACAAGAAACTCATGACCACTGACTGAAGCAGAGAAGGAAGTTCTTGGAAGCATATATAGCTGATCTGAGAAAGGCAGTTATCATAAGATCCTGCTCAAGTGGCTGAGTTAGTTCTTATTAAGCTGAACACATGAATATTTGTAACATCGAGATATATGAGGGTTGGGTCATTGAACTCCAGTCATATATGTGTTTCTCCCAATTATTGTCCTTCCCCCATGCAGATTAGCAGTAGATAGCATAGACTTAATTGAAAATTTTGAGCTTGTGGTCTCCAGTTTCTACAAAGTGGTCATGTGATGGCTAACACAGTCATGAAGCATGACTAAGCAGAGAGGTGCTGGCTTGTGGCTCTCTTGCCGCCGCCTTCTTCTTCTTCTTCTTCTTCTTCTTCTTCTTCTTCTTCTTCTTCTTCTTCTTCTTCTTCTTCTTCCTCTTCTTCTTCTTTTAATTTACTGTACCTCCTTGTTTCTGGGAGAGGGGAAGAATCTAATTTAGCAGGTGCCTGGCTCCAAGGTGCAAAACTACCTCGCATCATAAATATAAGAGAAGTTTGTTTTTCTTTTATATAATGCTAATTAACTAACACAGATGGTCACCCTAACTGTTGCCAAAGAAATTAGTGAGCCAGATTTTCCAGACATAAGTGGGTGTGAGGTTCTTGGGGTACTGCTGAAGTAAGCATTTTCAGAAGCCACCATGGGAGAATGAGGTAAAAGGCTTTATTTGTGTGGAGTTATATTCCTCGGGGTGCAAATGCTCATGCCCCTTCACCCAGTCCTGGAAAAGGCGCAGCAGGAATTCCAGTAGAGGCAAAAGGAGGGCCAGTGTCCAGAGCTTCCATTCCATGTTGCAGTCAGGTCCAGCTTAGCTTTCAGGCTAATAAAAGTCCATTAGTCCATTGTGTGGGTCCCACATGGCTATGGGCCACATGGCCACTGAGGAGTGCAGCCCTTGCAACAGAAGTCTCAAAAGGTCAGAGGGCCCAAGGCCAAGAAAGGCAAAAAGGGAGGAACTCCCTTTATTCAGAAGTTTAAATATTCAGGTTTCTGGCCCTTGTTGTGGCCATGCCTATTCTGCCCACTGACTTGCTCCCAGGTGTGACTGACAAACAGGTAGGCACCTTCCCACATCACTCAGACCTTATTGGACATGCATCCAAACTGTCTTTGTCCAGTCTCTTCCCCCATAGGTCAATAGGGAATAGACTTGGATAGTGTTAAATTAGCAAAGCTATATAAATGGCATGCCTATATTATCTAGTCTTTCCTTCACTCCTTTCCTGTTAAATAATAACCAAGTTATTATAACAGTCTCATAACTACCAGGTGAATTTAGGATAAACCATATGTAACAAATGGTGCCATCCTGTCCTCTCATTGGAAGCTGAATCATTGTTTATCTTGAAAACATGGGATGTATCTGCTTGACTATATATAGTAATATATCTAATCTCTTATTGGATTGCCTGTGATGAATATCACATTGGGACATAATGCTTATCTAATCTAATAAAAGAATAATTTGCAAATTGACCCTCACTCCATTACCCTACAAGCCATGCCCACAAGCCACACCCACCAACCAATCAGGAGCAAATATGCAAATTAACCCAACAAAGATGGTGTAGGCCAGAGCCGGGATACTTGCTTTGTAGCCACAGCTACCACACAAGCATTCTGGCTCTGGCTGCTCCAAGCCTGTTGGAGACTCAGAAGGAAGGGGAGACAGAGAAGACTGGCTCCAGTGCCTGAGGCTAGCTTCTGCTGGGAGTTGAAGAAGCTGCCTGTCCATGATTGCAGGCTCAGGGTAGAAGCCACCTGTCTGTTGATCTCAGACTCAGGGAGAAACCGCCTATCTGTTGATTGTAGGTGTAGGGGAAAAGCTGCCTGTCCCTGATCGCAGGCGGGAGGGGGGGGGGGGAAGGGGGAGAGAGGAAGAAGCCCCCTGTGTGTAATCGCAGGCGTGGGGGAGAAGCTGCCTGTCTGTGATTGCAGGAGACTTCTCCCCCGCACCTGCAATCACAGACAGGTGGCTTCTCCCCCTTGGCCTGTGATCTCGGACGGGATTGGACCTAAGCCAGAAGGTGGACATCCCCCCAAGGGGTCCCAGACTGCAATCTAAACTTATCTATCTAAATTTATAGAAATATTGGCAAGAAAAATCAGGAGAAAAAGAATTTAATTATAGGACTAAATGAACTAAAAATAATGATACTTTTCTTAATTATTATTCTCATGTCAATATATTTGTTTGCATAAATCCAATAAGAATCTGATTTCTTCATAACAGGACATAGGTCAGTTTCCAATTGTAGTTTTATTAACCAAAACTTTGCTAGAATGTCATGTCTGAAAAAGAGACATGCCAGGACTCTGGATGTCTGAAAGCTCTAAGGCAGTGGTTCTCAACCCGTGGGTCATGATCCCTTTGGTGGTCAAATGACCCTTTCACAGGGGTCACCTAAGTTCATCTGCATATCAGATATTTACATTATGATTCGTAACAGAAGCAACATTACAGTTATGAAGTAGCAACGAAAATAATTTTATGGTTGGGTCACAACATGAGGAACTGTATTTAAAGGGCCAGAAGGTTGAGAACCATTGCTCTAAGGAATGAAGATTAACTATGAAAACAATAAGCCCCTTGGATAAATAGCCTGATACCTTACTTGGTCATATAGTTCATAGCAGTCTTTCCAGGTAAAGAACAAGAAAAGTAGGTTTATTTGCATTACACTTATTAATTTGTGCAGTTATTCAGTGCCTTGACTTTTCCAAACAAGTCTAATTCTCTGGATGTTTTGCTAAAATCTGTTTAGTCTTTTAGACCCAACCTTGTGGAAGCATATACTTTCTCAAGGATACTTACCCTGCTAATTGTAGGTAGAGGTTAATTTTAGTTCAAGCTGTTATAACAATGAAAGCCGAAGGAGGCAGGCAAACAGGGCTACTTGGTGATGATAGTCAAGTAGTGCCTTAGCCCTCTCTTTCACAGAAACTTGTGTCAGAGTAATCTGTTCATCCGTTGCTCATTCAGGGTCTGCTGGTCAGCCCCTGCAGGGTCAGCCCTCTCACCAGACTTGTCTAGTGCTCTTAGCCATAGCATCTTCCACCAGCTGTCGAGCCTTAGTTCTTGAAGTCATCCATAATCCCACTCACTCCCCCTTCCAGTTAGTCACCAAGTTCTAGGCACACTTCTCTCACAGCTATCTCACATTCACCTCCTGTTGTCCCTTACCACTGCCATTTCCCAAACAAGGGTCCCCCTCACCTTTCTCTGGTTTTTATATCATGTGTCTCTTGATTCATGCAGCAAATATTTATTAAACACTATGTGTCTGACACAGAAGGTCCTTATCCTCATGGGGTTTATTGTGGGGAGAAGGGAGACAAAACAAGCAGTACACACAGTAAGTTGTATTATATTAGAAGATGCTAAACACTATGGAGAAAGGTGGGGGAAAGTGAGCAGGGGAGTGCTTACTGCAAGAGGCCCTGGCAGAAGAAGCAGGCTACAGTTTTAAAAGAGTGGACAAGGTGGTCCTTACTAAGATGGTGGCATTTCAACAGACATAAAGGAGAGAAAGCAGTAATATGGCACCATCTGCAGGTTAATATCTGAATTACAATAATTTGTTTTAAATTGAATGAAGTTACTCTCTACTTTTGTTTTCTGTTGAAGTCATTTCAGATCACAGCAAAAGCTAACAAACTGGAAATATTAGAGGAAAACCCTAGACCCTTGTTTCTGTTTCAATATGCTTGAAACACTTCGTAGCCATAGAGGCCGAAGTATATTCCACGTGTTGAAGGACAGTGTCTAGCCACTGGAGGGTGTCAACCTAAGCCGGAGTCCCAGCTGTGCCCCAGGAATCTATCTCAGCCTCTGCCGGGACAGGACATTGGGGGTGGGCATATGGACCAGCAGGTCCTGGGGCTTGCTCACCTCACTCATTATTGAGTAGTCTCCTTGGTCCAGGGCAGTTACTCTGGATCCCAAAATAGTAACTCAGACAGTGATCCCTAGGAAAGGTTACTGATGTAGTGGACCAAAGGGATACTTTGCATCATGTCCTTCAGGGTTTAAGTGTCTTCAGGTATAGCTAACACAGCCCTGGGGCAAAATGTGAATGTGTGCTGTGAACTGCAAAGAAATGCATAATGCAAATGCAAGCTGTTTCTGATCTCCCCTGACAGGGGTAGAAGAGGGCATGGTTGCCAGACTAGTGGCTGAGTATCTAAGGCTATGTGATCTTGCTCTGTGTGTCTGGTACAAAGACATTTGTTATTAAGTTTATAGCCCACCCAGATAATCCAGGATGATCTCATTTTGAGGTCTTTAAATTACTTCTGCAAAGACTGTCCCTCCACCCTTTTTTCAAATAAGGTCACATTCACAGGTCCTGGGGATTCAGATGTAGATGTCTGTTTTAGGAGGGCGGAGGAGAACCATTTAACCCACTACACCATTCTAGTCCTGAGTTTACACCAAGCAAACTCGAAGGCTAACACGGGCCAAATAAACAAAGTTTAAGTCTGTGTGGCCGCAAAAAAACAAAAGCTTCCATTTTCATAGAAACAGGTTTATTTTGACAGAGACATGCTGAATACAAAGGCCTGAAATAAATGAGTAATTGTTAACATAAAATAATAGAGCATTTTAATAAAAATTAATATTTTTTCTTTAATATTAACTCACCACTGAATAACTGCACAAATTAATAAGCGTAATGCAAATAAACCTATTTTTCATGTTCCCTGAAAATGAAATATTTCCTGTTGCGCACACCAAACAAGTCAGTCCAAGATTAATGACTTGGCAATCGGCTGCTAAAATATTCGCTGCTAGTATTAGTGGCGAGAAATGGTGCATCTGCACATAAGCGCGTAAGGGAAATGAGTGCAACACGGGAGATGAGTGCATCTCCTGGAGGTTTTACCAAGTGGTTAAATCCTGTATCTCTGAGCAGGGTTTTCAAGTCAATAAACTCTTCCTTTTCCACATTTATGTTTTGGCCCCTGGATCAAGCACCCTCCGGATCCAGCCCTGCACCTACTTCTGGGCACTGCTGACATGCCGGCCAGTTGTAGAGCCTTGGGGAATGTAGGCCTTTCTTTTCTTCTAAGGCCCAGCACAACTTTGGCGAGGTCACAATGCAGCTTACATCTAGTCCTATACCTGGGGGCAAGAAGGGGAAGTGGGGCACATCCTAGGATGGGGAACACAAGAGATCTCAAAGGGAAGAGGCTCTGCATTGTCTTCAAGCAAGGAGGGTGAGTGTTAGCTCTTAATATGGAGGAATAGTCCATTTTTGTGGGCTTGGATGGTTCAGAGGAAGTTAAAATTCAAGATGAGGGAGGGGGATCAACACACAGATATCCCATCCTATTTGTCTCATGCTGTCCCAGCCAAGGCTTTGACCTTGGCACGGTCATTCTGCCTTGGTTGGGATTTAGTCTTCATGGGCTCAGATGCTTAATTGCTGGGCCTGGTCCTCAGCTTTCTCCGGCTTCCCCGTGCAGATGAGACTGTCTCTGTAAGACTTCCTGGCTACCACACTGAGATTGCAATTGCTTGTCAATTGCTTTCAGTCTTTTGTTACCATTTTATCCTTTCCAGAGAAAAGGGAACTTAATTATAGCCATTCCATCCAATTTCCCCCAGGCTTTTTTAAAAAAATTGTGGTAAATCCTATATAATAAGGAGGGAACATGCAAATTGACCATCACTCCTGTTAATTTGCACCCACAGATGAGGCTAAGTTCCCATAACAAGCCTTAAGGAGCAATAAGCAGGGACCTGAGGCTGTGCGCCCACCCACCTCCTGCATGGGGCTTGACAGGGGACCTCAAGTCGTGCCTTCCACCTGCAGGGCTTGACAGGAGACCTCAGGCTGCTCCCCCCACCCTGGCACCTGGCCAGAGGAACTCAGGCTACACCCTCTTCCTTGGTGCCAGGCCAGGGAGCCTCAGGCCATACCCCCTGCCCTGGCCCCAGGCCAGGGGACCTGAGGCTGTGCCCCCCACCCAGTGGGACTTGACAGGGGCCCTCAAGGTGTGCCCTCCACCCTGGTGCTGGGCCAGGGGACCTCAGGCCATGCCCCCCACCCTAGCACCAGGCCAGGGGACCTCAGGCTGTGCCCCCTGCCCTGGAACCCAGGGGACCTGAGGCTGCACCCCCCTACCTGGCAGGGCTTGACAGGGTGGGACTGGCTGGGTCTGGATCTAGCCCAATAAAGGGGGGCTGTCCAGATTTGAGTCTTGAGCAATTTTGAGGTGCACGTGGGTGGTTGAAGACTTGACTCTGGGTTCCATGGTGCACCCCAGACTCTGACAGGAGGAAGATTTTCATATATGTTTTACTAATCTTTAATCTCTGACACTTCTATTATAGAGAAAGGGCAAATAGCAATATTAAAATATTTCCTCTAATTAATCCCCTTTTAATGTGCATGAATTTTGTGCACTGGGCCACTAGTATTACATAAAATTTATTATCTTAACCACTTTTTTAAAAATAATTTTTTATTGTTGAAAGTATTACATATGTCCCCTTTTTTCCTCACCATTGCCCCCCTCCAGCCCACCCCAGGCCTTCACCACCCTATTGTCTGTATCCAGGGGTTTTGCATATATGCATACTAGTTATTTGGTTGATTACCTCACACTCACCCACCCTCTCTCCCCTTCCATCTGAGATCCTGCACTCTGTTCCATGCTTCCATGTCTCTGGATTCACTCTGTTCATCAGCTTATTTTGTTACTTAAATTCCACATATGAATGAGATCATGTGATACTTGTCTTTCTCTGACTGACTTATTTCACTTAGCATGATACTCTCTGGGTCCCCCCATGCTATCTCGAAGGATAAGAGAGTCTTCTTTTGTACTGCTGCATAGATGTACCACGGCTTTTTTATCTGCTCATCTACTGTGATGGGCACTGGGCTTTTGTAAATTGTGCTGCTATTTCTGATTGGTGTTATGGGTCTCTTAAGATATATTCCTAGAAATGGGATGATCACTGGGTCAAATGGCAGTTCCAGATTTAATTTGTTGAGGAAACTCCATACTGTTTTCCATAATGGCTGCACCAGTCTGCATTCCCACCAGCAATGTACTAGGTTTCCCTTTTCTCCACATCCTTGCCAGCACTTGTCATTTGTTGATTTGTTGATGGTAACCACATTTGACTGTATACTCAGGATTGATTTCTGGGACTTCTATTCTAGTCCAACGGTGTTGATGTTATGTCAGTACTATCCTGATTTGACTATAGTAGCTTTGTGAAAAAATTTGGAATCAGGAAGTGTGAGGCCTCTAACTGTTTTTTTCAAGCTTGTTTTGGCTACTTTGGAATTCCTTGAGAGTGTCCATATACATTTTAGGATACATTTTTTCTATTTCTGTAAAAAAATATACTATTGGGATTTTAATAAAAACTGCACCAAATCTGTAGATGGCTTTGGGTAGTATCAATACCTTAACTATGTTAAATCTTCCAATCCATGAACATGAGAAGTTTTCTGATTATTTGTTTCTTCTTCTTCTTCTTCTTCTTCTTCTTCTTCTTCTTCTTCTTCTTCTTCTCCTCCTCCTCCTCCTCCTCCTCCTCCTCCTCCTCCTCCTTCTCCTACATCTCTTCCTCCTCCTCACCTGAGGATATTTTTCCCATTGATTTCTAGAGTAGAATGGAGAGGGAGAAACAGAGAGAAACATCGATGTAAAAGAGATGCACTAATTGGTGGCCTCCTGCATACCCCTGGACCAGGAGCCTGCAACCAAGGTACATGTCCTTGACAGGAATAGAATCTGAAACCCTTCAATCTGCAGGCCAATGCTCTGTCCACTGAGAAAAACTGGCTAGGGCATTTGTGTCTTCTTTCATTTCTTTCAGCAATATTTTATAGTTTTCTCTGTATGAGTCTTTTGCCTTCTTAGTTAAGCTTATTCCTAAGTATTTTATTCTTTCTGATGATATTGTAAATTGAATTATTTTCTTAATTTCCTGGAACAACCCCCTCCATGCTCCAAGTGGCCCTGCATGACACACAATGAATTACTCATGTTTTGTAATAAAGATTCTAATTTCACAGCATGAAAAAAAGTGTTTTGTTTGTTCTGATGTTTTGGCAGGTAATGTAGTCAAATGAATAAATAAAGAGAAAGAGAGAATGTCTGAGTGTGTATTATATTGAATATATAATAATTCGATATACTTCACTTGTTTGTGCTAGCTCAGTATCTCAGACTTGGAGGAAAAGTTCATTCCCATTCGTGTGACTTTCTTTGGCTAACAGACACTAGAAGCATGCAATCAGTGGCTTGATGAGTGCTTGCACATTGTGCTTGTGTTTTCCAAACCCACCTGCCATGCTACAAAGCTGTCTTCCTGCTGAGGGAGGCTGGCCATGTAAAGAGGCACAGGAGGATGAGGCACCCTATGAAGAGAGAATCCAGTGTTGTGACCCTGATCCTCATCCTATCAGTTGTGATGACAAATGGACAAGTGCAGCAATCCTTTTGAAAAGGGCATGGTGACCAGAGTTCAGACTCCGCAAGGATGAGGATCAGGGTCACACCACAGTGCTCCAACTGAAAGCAGTTGCAAAGGGAGCAGGAAAAGCACTTCAAGGCTCACTTTGCAACTGCTTCTGCGGAATGTCAAAACTTCCAGCAATGAGACCAGTGCTGATTTGTTGATATGCCATCATTCCTCAAGGAGACTAATTGGTGACTTGGTGGAACGTTAACAACATTGGTTTCCATTTTGGAAGGGCAAAGATTTGTTCTAACACGAGTAGACACATGTTCTGGTTATGACTTTGCCTCCCTGCTCACAGAGCCTCTCTAGAACTACCATCTGAAGCTAAAGGAATGTTTGATTCACTAACATGGGATTCTATACAGTACTAGTGGCCTGGTATACAAAATTTGTGCATGGGGAGGGGGGTGTTCCTCAGCCCGGCCTGAACCCTTTCCAATCTGGGACCTCTTGGGGGATGTCCTTCTCGAAATCTGGGACTGCTGGCTCCTAACCGCTTACCTGCCTTCCTGCCTAATCGCTCAAGGGGAAGACTCAGTGAGCACCAAAAGCCCCCTGAATCAAGTCCTGCTCCTTAGGGGTATCTCCTGCACAGCAGCTCTTCCACTGTAGTTGAAGCTGGTCCTTACAGCCACATGGCCAGGAGGTCAATTCCTCCCAGTGACACCAATAGCAATCAAGGTTCAAATACAAGACTATGCACATGGTCCATACAGGGGTGCACCTAGAGAGCCCAGCTCAGGTGACTGGGGAGGCTGAGCCACTGGGCCCCATTGGACACCCACTACACAAGGCCACTACCAATTCCAGGAGACATAGCAGCTCTACCTAATATATAGAAACAAACATAGGGAAGCAGCCTAAATGTGGAGACAAAGAAACAATTCACAAATGAAAGAAATGGAAGCAAGCAAACTACTGAATACAGAGTTCAAAACAATAGTTATAAGGATGCTTAAGGATTTTTTTTAATTAATATGCATTTTATTTTTAGACAACCTACATGACATGTGTTTTTTTATTAAAAACAATGCCTCCACTCCAAATGAATCAAGGTCAAAATAAATAAGGAGCTCAAGACAACATCAGTCCTATTTGTCCTAATCTTGGTGTGTGGATGAAAAGTAGCAGCCAGTTACTATGACAGGTGATAGAGCTAAACTGCCTAATTTGTTAACATTTTTCCATTTCTAAACCATCCAGAAAGAAAATCATATATGGGGTCACACCATCCTCACAGTGGTCCAGCAGAGCAACCATGCCATCTGGATTCATGTTTTCACCAATAAAGAACTGGTACTTTTTGAAATTAGCAAGGATGTGCTTGATTTGTTCTGCAGCCCCTGTGATAAAAGGCTTTACTCTTTCTGGTCTCTGTTCTTCATGCTTCCTTTTGATTGATTTCATGTAATTTTGATGTACTTCTTGTAGGCTTTTTTTGTGAAGCTGGTTTCCTGCAAGTGATGGTTCATGACAATGTCAACACCAGTGATTACTGTGCTTTTGATATCTTCACCCTCAGGGCCTTCAGTGAAGGCATTTCCACCAATAAATGAGTCATCAATGTTAACCTCTGTCCTACTGACGATCTTCCCTTCTACCTTCTGGCACAGCCCATCTGTGATCTCCCGGATCTTGTAGATATCTAGATACCAGAGAACATCTCATCATGGCTGATGAGGTCCCGGTAGATGATCATGATGGCAGCTGGAAGAAGATTGAGATGCTGCCTTAACAAGAGCACAGAGCTCAGTGTGAGTGTGGTTCAGCCAGAGTGGTGCTAGGAGGGAGGAGGGAGCAGGCAGGGGGGAAAAGCAGGATTTTTTTTTTACATGGTAGGATCTGAAATCTTTATTTCTTTTAGGTTTCTCTTTGAGTAAGATGAAGCTTTGTTATCAAGTCAAGGAACTTAATGAGAGCTTCAAGGGACTTAATGAGAGCTTCAAGGAACTTAGTGAGACTTTCAAAGATCTTAGTGAAGATGTCAAAAAAAATAAAAGACCAGTCAGAAATTAAGTGTACACTAACTGAAATAAAGAATAATTACAGAGATTCAGCAGTAGAGTAGAGGATTCCGAGAATCAAATAAATGATTTGGAATATGCAGAAGCAAAAAAACATCCATCTAGAGAGGAAAAAGAAAAAAAGAATCCCAAAATGTCAAAACAGTGTAAGGAGCCTTTGGGACAACTTCAAGCATAATAGCATTTGAATTATGAGAGTGCAGGAAGGAGAAGAAAGAGAACAAGATACTAAAAACATATTTGAAGAAATAATGACAGAAAACCTTTTCTACCTGGTGAAAGAAATAGACTTAAAAGTCCAGGAAACACAGAGAGTACCAAATAAGAGGAATCCAAAGAGGTACATGCCAAGACACATCATAATTAAAATACCAATGATAAAAGACAGAGAGAATCTTTTCTTTTTTTAAAATTGATTTCAGAGAGGAAGGGAGAGGGAGAGATAGAAACATCAATGATGAGAGAGAATCATTGATCCACCTCCTGCCCCCCCTCCACTGGGGATTGAGCCCACAACTTGGGCATATGCCCTTGACTGAAATTAAACCCAGGCCCCTTCAGTCTGCAAGCTGATGCTCTATCCACTGAGCAAAACTGGCTAGGGCTTCTCTCACCATTGATATTTCTATCTTTCTTTCTCTTTGTTCCTCTCAGAAATGTATATATATATATATATATATATATATATATATATATATATATATACACATACATACATACTAGGGGCCTGGTGAACAAAAATTTGTGCACTTGGGGGGTCCTTCAGCCTGGCTTGTGCCCTCTCACAGTCTTGGACCCCTCTGGGGATGTCCACCTGCTGGTGTGCCTGGTCAGCCTGGGTGAGGGGCTGATGGCTGTTTGCATGCTGGCCAAGCCCCCCAGTGGGGTCCCTTACCCCATTGGGGTGTGGCCAGCCTGGGTGCAGGCCTGAGGACCGTTTTCAGGCTTTCAGGCTGCCCATAGTCCGTTCAGGTTTTGGGTCCCTACTGGGGTAACTGGGCAGCCTGGGTGTGGGGCTGAGGGCCGTTTTCAGGCTTTCAGGCTGCCCACAGCTCCCATTGACCCAACATCCCAGCAAGGCTGGCTGGAAGCAGGTTTCTGGGGTTTATTTATTTCTATAATTGATGCACTGTTCTTTTAAGCCGAGGCCTAGGCAGGTAACAAAGCCTCCTATTGCCTTCAGCTCCGTGGCTTCTATAATTGAAAGAATGTTGCCTTAGTTAGAGGCCCAGCCAGCCTAGGTTTCCTCCATCGCTGGTGCAAGGGAAGCCTGCTGTTTGCTTCAGCTCCAAGTCTTCTATAATTGAAACAATGTTGCAACTATGTTGCCTGGAGCCGGGAGAAGCCCAGGCAGCTGGCAGACAGTTTACTCCTGGTGCAATGGAAGCCACCTGTTTACTCCAGTTCCATGACTGCTGGCCTCCATCTTGGCTGGGTTAATTTGCATACAGCCACTCTGATTGGCTGGTGGGTGTGGCTTAGGTGTCCCAAAGAAATGGTCAATTTCAATATTACTCTTTTATTAGATTAGATTTTATTTATTTATTTATTTTTTCATGTTTTTATATCATGTTTTTGTTTTTATATCATGCCTTTGTTATTTCATGTTGTTATTGTTTACTTATCAATTTATTTTTTTATTTTTTATTTATTTTTTATTTATTTATTTTTTTATTATTATTACATAAAGTTTTACAAAGATTAGTACATATATCTCTTTTTCCCCCTGCCCTTCCCCCAGCCTCCCCTATCCCCCAATGTTTTGTGTCCATTAGTTATGCTTAAATGCATGCACCAAAGTCCCTTGGCTGATCTGTTACCCTCCCCCAATGTTCCTGTCCTTGTTGCTGTAATTTGACAGTCTGTGTGATGCTGCTCTGCTTCTGTATCCATTTTTGTTCACCAGTTTATAATGGTTATTATTATCCATAGATGAGTGAGGACATGTGGATTTTTCTTTCATTGACTGGCTTATTTCACTTAGCATTATGTTCTCCAGTTCCATCCATGCTGCTGCAAATGCTAAGAACTCCTTCTTTTTTACAGCAGCATAGTATTCCATTGTGTAGATGTACCACAGTTTTCTAATCCATTCATCTGCTGATGGGCACTTAGGCTGTTTCTAAATTTTAGCTATGGTAAATTGTGCTGCTATGAACATAGGAATGCATATGTCCTTTCTGATTGGTGTTTCTGGTTTCTTAGGATATATTCCCAGAAGTGGGATCACAGGGTCAAAAGGGAGATCCATTTTTAATTATTTGAGGAAACTCCATACTGTTCTCCACAGTGGCTGCACCAGTCTGCATTCCCACCAGCAGTGCACGAGTGTTCCTTTTTCTCCGCCTCCTCTCCTGCACTTGTTGTTTGTTGATTTGTTGATGATAGCCATTCTTACAGGTGTGAGATGGTACCTCATTGTTGTTTTGATTTGCATCTCTCGGATGATTAGTGACTTTGAGCATGTTTTCAGATGTCTCTTGGCTTTCTGAATATCCTCTTTTGAAAAGTGTCTATTTAGGTCCTGTGCCCATTTTTTGATTGGATTGTTTGTCTTCTTCTTGTTAACTTGTATGAGTTCCCTATAAATGTTGGAGATTAAACCTTTATCAGTGATAACATTGGCAAATATGTTCTCCCATGTAGTGGGTTTTCTTGTTGTTTTGTTGATGGTTTCTTTGCTGTGCAGAAGCTTTTTATTTTGATAAAGTCCCATTTGTTTATTTTCTCTTTAGTTTCCAATGCCCTAGGAGCTGTATTGGTGAAGAAACCACTTTGGCATATGTCTGAGATTTTGTTGCCTTTGTATTCCTCTAGTATTTTTATGGTTTCCCGTTTTACGTTTAAGTCCTTTATCCATTTCGAGTTTATTTTTGTGTATGGTGTGAATTGGTGGTCTAGTTTCATTTTTTTTGCATATATCTGTCCAATTTCCCCAGCACCATTTATTGAAGAGACTGTCTTGGTTCCATTGTATGTTCTTGCCTCCTTTGTCAAATATTAATTGAGCATATTGGTTTGGGTTGATTTCTGGGCTCTCTATTCTATTCTATTGATCTATATGTCTATTCTTGTGCCAGTACCAGGCAGTTTTGAGAACAGTGGCTTTATAATACAGCTTGATATCTGGTATTGAGATCCCTCCTACTTTGTTCTTCTTTCTCAAGATCGCTGCAGCTATTCGGGGCCTTTTTTTATTCCAGATGAATTTTTGGAGAGTTCGTTCTAGGTCTGTAAAGTATGCCGTTGGTATTTTAATGGGGATTGCGTTGAATTTATAGATTGCTTTGGGTAGTATTGACATTTTAATGATATTGATTCTACCAATCCATGAACATGGTATGTTCTTCCATCTGTTTATGTCTTACTCTATCTCTTTTTTCAACGTTCTGTAGTTTGCTGAGTAGAGGTCTTTTGCCTCTTTAGTTAAGTTTATCCCTAGGTATCTTAGTTTTTTTGGTGTGATGGTAAATGGGATTTTTTTTTAGTCTCTCTTTCTGTACGTTCACTATTGGTGTACAAAAATGCCATAGATTTATAGCACTAATGTCATATTTCATTTCTTCTTGGTTCTTCTTTATTTCCTCTTGGTTCTTACACATATTGTCGAATTTGTCTTCCATTCTTTTCATCCACCTTATGACCATTTTCCTGAATTCTTTCTCCAGCAAGTTGCTTGCCTCCATTTCATTTACTTCCCTTTCTGGGGATGCCTGTTTTTCTTTCATATGTGGGCTATTTCTTTGCCTCCCCATGATCTATCTTCTCTGGGTATCTGGTTATATAGTTTTTTCTCTCCTGTGTTGGTTTAACAGCACAAAATACAACACAGCAAGGCACAATGCACAAGGATCAGAACCCAAATGTATTCACAATACTTATAACCCCACTAAAGGTTACCACCATAGAAAAGCAAGTTAGGGGATAAATAAGAAAGAAAAAGAAGAAAAGAACAGAAAAATGGAGTGACAAAACAAATTTGGGAAAAGAAAGGCAGAGAAAAGAAGAAAAAAAAAGTAAGAGCGATAAAAAAAGAATGAAGTAGAAGGGGGGAAGAGATTGTATGAGGAGAAAACTCAAATAGAACAGCCATTAGTAGCAGCAAATGCCATCTACAAAGACCTAGAGATGAATGGAAATCATCAACTAATTAATCAATTAACAATTAATATCTAACAAGGTAAGGAAAAACAGAGTAAAAAAGAATAACCAAAATACAACCAAAAAACAAAAAGGAAAAGCGAGACAGTCTCACCAACAATTATAAAAAACCCCAGTATAATCAACAATTAAGGGAACAGCAGCAGAACAACAGAGAGAAAAAAAATTTTTTGGATAATAAAGAAAGAAAGGAGTGAGGTATCAGTGGGCTTGGAGCAGGGGGTTGGAAATTAGTTATCTTAGTAGGGTGAAATTGTACCAGGGCGGTAAAAAGAGGGAATAGGGAGAATCTAAAGCATGAGTAGGATAGGAGAAAAAGGACAACAACAGGGGAAAAGTGAGGAAGAGAGTGTTGGCATAAGGGTAAAGCTGAGATAGAGTAAAATGATGCTATATGAAATCTGAAAATAGAATGAAGGACACTAATTTCAAAATAAATAAAGATAAAATAAAATGACTGTTAGAAAAATAAAAAATAGTAATAATATTGATTAAAAATAAAGATACAATAATTAAAAAGGTAAAATCCAGTGAGGAAAAAAGACAAAAATTGTTTCTTAAAGGAAAAATAGAAAAAGAAAAAAAAAAAAGAAAAGAAAAAATTTAAAAAGGAAAAATGTGCAGTAGTGAAGGTCATTCACTTCTGCTCTTCTGGCTGGTATGCCTTTGTCTTGTCAGGAGAGTATTGAAGTTTCCTGCGATTCACTGCTCCTCTGTGTGGTTAACCAGTCCTGATTTAAAAGTCGGCAGTATTTCTGCCTTTGTGTTTACAGAAGAGTCAGTTTGTGAATCAGCCTCTGGGTGGCAGTGTTTCTGGAGTGATCTCTGCGGCTATAAGACCTCTCTAGCTGGCATTTAGGTTTTGATTTCCCCTGTCGCACTTAATACAAGTTTGGCGGAATGGACTGCCCCAGAGCTGGTTTCCGAATCCGTCGCTCCCTGCTCTGCTTCTCAAGACACACAAACAGGGTTTTCCCCTGCAGTCTCCTTGAGCGACCCCAATTGGGTGTGCCTATGTGTTAGGTTTAATAATCCCAAGTCTGCATTTAACAACAGGAGGGAAAAAGGAACCCCTCAAGGGAGTTGCGCAGGCTCTGCGCGCAACTCTCCCCCTCCAGCTCTGCGCGCAACTCTCCCAATGTCTTCTCCACGACCCAAAACCAAGGCTGTCTTTTCGTGTCCAGCTCAGTTATGGGGTGGGTTTTTTTTGGGGGTTCCCTTCTGCTAGCAACCTGTGGGGCCCCTTCCCACACTTGGGTCGCACTGGTGCCTACAGCCTCGGACTTTGTGGAGCACGCGCTAGCCCCGAGGGGAGCGGCGCAGACTCTGCTGCGCAGAGACTTCTCCTACGTGCTTTCAACTGTCCCGCCTGGAATACAAACCACGCTTTTAACAAGCGAACTCTGACCTGTCCGTGAGGAAGAGCAGGGCTTGTCTGGGTCCACAAATTCTTGGCTTGAGCTCCGGTGTTCCTAGGTTCCTGGCTGGTCCCTGGGTGACCTGTTTGCAGTATCCCTGGATGTATACGTTTCTGGTAACAGTCACCCAAGATGGCCCGGTCCCCGCAGCAAAGTCCGCAGCTCCGGGAGAAATTTCAGCAGCAGTGGAGGCAGCGCCCGGTTAAGGGAGCCCCATTCGGGTTTTCCAACAGTCCTCTGGAGTATAGCTGTTGCACACCCACAAATTTCCACGCTTGGTACATGCACACACTCTCCGTTCCTTCTCCCTCTCTCTCACTGTCTTTCAGTCTGCCTTCTTATTGGCAGCCATCTTCCTCGCCCCTCTTATTAGATTAGATTTTAAAGAAAAGACATAGCTGCAGCCCCCATCTTAGTAACTGGTAATGAGATTGTAGTTAATAGTTTTAATCTCCTTTTTCCATTGGCACTCAATGTCTCCTTTGCCTTCAGCCAGCACCTCAGCTGGCTGAAATTATTTACCTAATGGGGTAACCCAAACTTTTATTCTTGAACCTTTGATGATCTAGCCTTTTTATGGTTGCTATAGTTTTTCATTAATTTTTCTACTGGACAAAGAATTATTAAGAGGCATCCCGGAGAATCTCTTGGGTTCTAAACATAGTTTGTTTGTTTGTATTTTATTGGCTACAACAATAAAACTTATCTCACATGCTCTTCTTCATTGTGGCCTTGTCACTCTTCCATCAAGAGGTGAAGTCTAATTTCCCTGTCCTTGAATCTGGGTTGGCCTTAGTGACTCACTTATAATCAATAGAATGGGCAGAGGTAATGCTATGTGACTTCTGTGTTTAAGCTAGAAGTACTTATAGATTCTACCTTATTTCTCGAATGCCCCCTCTTAAAACTTGCCACCATTCTGTGAGAAGCCCAAGCCACACTGAACACATATACATTCTCTGGTTGACCATCCCAGCTGAGTTCAGTCTTTGAGTCATTCCAGTTAAGTTACCAGGCACTGAGTGAAGAAGCTCACAGATGATTCCAAGCCCAGTCATTCAAGTCATCCTTAGTCATTCAAGACTTCCCAGTGGAGGCCCCAGACTTCATGAAACAGAGACAAAGCATTTGTATTCTTCCTTCTCTGACTTCCTAATCCACAGAATCTGTGAGCATAATAAATGGTTGTCTTATACCACTCTGTTTGAGGCAGTTTGAGTATAGCTGGAGATAACCAGAACTTCCTGTCTGCTTCTATTATGTGAGCACTAGAGGCCCAGTGCATGAAATTCATGCATGGGTGGGGTCCCTAGGCCTGGCCAGCGATCAGGGCTGATCTGTGAGGCAACCAGTGGGATGACTGCGCCCCCCGCCCACTGGCACTCACCTTGGCTGGCCTGGCGTCGCCTGCTTGCTAGCCCCACCTCCTGCCCCCTGCCACCACTGCTGGTGAGGGCCTGTAGGTTGGGGGTAGCTCCTGCGTCTGTCCCCTGGTGGTCAGTGTGCATCATAGTGACCAGTCTTTCTGGCAGTTGTTTTCCAGTTCAGTTATTTTGCATATTAGGGTTTTATTATATAGGATCCCCCATATCTTTTGGTATCCAGGATAAATCTCCCCAGTCAGTACAATAATTTTTTACTTTCTCTAATGATTTAGTGGCATAAGGAGTCCCAAATGGCTGATGACAGTGTCAGTTTCCAATTAAATGGAGCCTTGTATATTCCATGGTGGAAAAATTCCTTCTCTGGGAGCTAAGACCTCCAAATAAGCAGAGTGTAAAGTTGGGGGGCTAGAAAGCAAAAATTCTGTGAGTGGGTTATTAAGTATCATAGAGAAAGTAACCCTCTCTTATACTTGAGCTTGTATATCCTGATTATGGAAGACACAGTATATAAATTGACTGTTAATTTAAAGTATAAACTACATCCTGTAAGAGAGAACCTATCTTTTTGGTGTGGCATCTCCCAATTAGCATCACAATTGGGTGTTTAGTAGTCCATTCCACCATTTTATTGGGTTTGTCTTCTAAGTAAGATAAAAGCAGTGAATTTCATGCATATGAATCCATTACTCTGTTTTGTGTGTGTCATTGTGATATTTTTCATGTGGTGTCTTTTTGTGTGGCCTCCTAATGGACATCATAGCTGGGTCTTCAGTAGGTAATTCCACCATTTTATCAGTCGTCTGATGGTAAAGCCAATGAATTCCATATTGCATGAATCTATTGCTGCTTTTTTGCCATTGAAGTAATTTCTTGATCAGAGGCAAAACTGTAAAGAATACCATTATGATAAGAAAAGCATTCTTTAAGTCAAGGATAGCAATGTTATAAGAAGCACTGCATGTGGGAGAGGCAGATTTATATCCCAAATGCGTATCTCTTCTCATGAGGAGAAATCCCTGCAGCCTCCACAACATTTATGCTAGCAATGTCACCAAGTGATGGCCTTCTTTTTAAGTGGGAGGCCTCTTCCAATATGGAGGAAATAGTTTAACATGCCCAAAATACTGGGCCTCCAGAAACTTCAAGTTGCTGGGCTTGGAATTTTATAGTGTTTACCTCCCACCTTATGGCACTCAGGTCTCTAAGGCATCCAAGATCCTCTCATGTATGTTCATCAGGTTCAGTTAGCATGTTCCATCCATGTCGGTGAACAGTGTGATGTTTTGAGATATAAAGATAGTCAAAATCTCTGCAAATTAGATTATGGCAGGTAAGGGAATTAACATTACCTTGGTACTGAAAGGGCGGTGCAAGACTGACTCAAACCGGCCAATGGGGGTACAGGGGAAATGACCCAAGTCCCAGTTAGGCTGACTGCATCCTGCCCCCTGTGCAACCAAACCCTGGCCCTTCCCTCAACCAGTCAACAGGGGCCACACATGTTACCCCACCCACTACTTCCAGACCCCTCTATAAATCCTTTGTTTTCCTGAATCTCAGGTTCTCTCTCCCCTGCCCTGCTGCTGTGTTGGTGAGCATGTGTGGGACGGAGCCCGAGCTAGCTTGAATAAAGGCTCTCTATGTCTCGGGGCTCCCTAAGTGGTCTTTGGGGAGCACGAAATCTGGGCGTAACAGTACCACAAAATGTGAAAATAGACTATTGTGCCTGTGATGTGAAAGCAAACTGCTTCTAGTGGGCCTTGCAATTTGGTAATAGGAAAATAGCATTTTCTAGGTCAGTTGCTGCCTATTCAGTGTCACATGCTGAACTGCCCAGGAAATATGTCACATCTAGAATGGCAGCTGCAACAGGAGTTGTCATCTGGTTACATTTCTAATGAATAACAATCATTCTCCCAGGTCTACCTGCCTTCCATGGAGGCCAATTAAAGTTAAATGGAAATGTGTTAGGAGCCATCAGTTCTGCATTTCTTGAATCTTTGATGTTGTCACTGATCTCTGCTATTCTGCCATGGCAGCAGCACTGTTTACAACTTTTAAAATTTATCATTCTAGCAGGAGAGAAAAATCCCAGGGTCTTCCCCTTGGTTCTTCCTATCGTAGCTGCTCTCGTTCAATGGGTCAGAGCTGTAGTGGGGATTCTTCCAGATACTGCTACATCAAGTTCACTAGGGTTGGCAAACTATGGTTGTGATTCAATCTGGCCCACCTCGATGCTTCTGAAGATGTAGTTTTATTAAAACGTAGTCATGCTCGTTAATTGACATACTGTCTGGCAGCTTTCATGATAAAATCACAAAGCTGAATAGTTGCCACAGAGACCATATGGCCTTCAAAGCCCAAAATATTTACTCTCTAGGTATTTATAGGTTTATCAACCCCTGAATTATACATTCAAAAACTGGAATATATAGATAAGGTTGGCCCATAGACGCTCTGTACCCACAGTGAGTGGACCTGGCTACAAACCCCATTTACTACGAAGCCTCCAGTTTGAACTGTGGCGTGTAGTGGGATATTAGATTTCCAGACTTAGCAGTAGGTCAGAATCAGTATCTACCTAGAAATCTACAAAAGATCCAGGAAATGCAGCTGGGTATTTCTCTTTCTATATGCACAATAACCCTAGGAGTGATCACAGATCTATTACTGGGGCAGGTTTGAAGGAGAAATACACTTACTTATGACAATGTTTCTGGCTCTTTCTCCAGGTTTAATAACTGGCTGGTTCTAGAAACTGGACGAGAGACCATGTCACTCCATTGTGGTAACTCAAACCAGGTTTCTGGTCACCAGATCTAGAGTTTTTCTATAATATAGATTAAATTATATTTAAGTAAACCATCATCTTTTTTTAAAAAAATTCCTAGAGACAGCATGAACATTTAGCCATCACCAAAGATCCCTATAGTATAGGTCAAAACGTTCTGATTAAAATTTCATCCCTGTTGTCTATTATGACTTTTGTACCCACTTTGTCTCTGGAAGTTATGTTGGCTCTCAAACCCCATATTCCATTGAAATCAGGAAGCCCATGTCAATGACAACACCTTCCATTGTCATTTCTTTGTGGAGGACATTCATCTTCTTTTCATTCAGCTTTTCAATATGTTGACATTCCCACTCACATTTCTTAATGCCATTCTGTGAGAAATAAAATATCCTTGGATTTGTTATTGCTTCTTCAAAAAACTTTGGTCTATTGAAACTCAGAAACCTGTATGGCTAAAGGTAAAATTTTTTCACTTCCTTCAGAAATATTTCACTCTTCACATTCCATAAGCCATTTGTCCAGTTAACTGCCCAGATCTGAAAGGATAATAAAATTCTTATCTTCCCTAGGGAGCCAGATGTTTACAACCCAGACTCTGCCCTTGGCCAAGCCCCAAGATGATAGCAAAACTGAAATACTACTTCTTTAGGGATTTGTATGGCAAAAGGGGTGAAGCCTAGAATTTGGACCCATCTCTGGGTCATAACAGCAAGTTTCACATAGATAGATAGATAGATAGATGATAGATAGATAGATAGATAAATAGATAGATAGATCAGGTCATTGGGAAAACATATTCCCATTCCAAACGGTGAGGGTGAGAACCCCAGGCCCTTTCTGTCCAGTCTCAAAGGAGTAAAAGGTTTTTTCTCTCCTCTGGGGAGGGGAGAGGAATGACTATCTCTCTCCTCTTTCTACAAAGAGAAAATCTGTTGATCTCCAATCTTTGTCAAAAGGGTATAACCTGTGAGCACATAGGATGTTTCCATGAGCGCTCATTGCAGGACGAAGTTGTGGGGCACCAATGCTGTAATGTTGCTCTGGCTGTTGATCTGGGTGTATCAATAAAGAGCTGTTTTTCCTGGTTCAGGTGCCATGGGTTCCTGCGTTTTCACATAAATAAACTACATACTGTGCAAGTGGAGTGACACCTGAGACCTTCCACAGTCCGTAGTAAAGCACGCGGTGAAGCGAGTGTCCTCTGGACCCTCCGGGCTGTGTGCTTAGGGAAGGGGGTGTGGTGGCACATGATTAACCTTCCTGCCCATTCCAACATTTCTTTCTCTCCTAGCCTTTGTTTAGACCCATTTCTCTGTATTATATAGGAAGATTTGGCATCTTAACTTATTGAATATAGACTACCATTAAATCCAAATTTTACTCAACTAATCAATTCAACTGTTAAAACCACTCCCAGATGCTCAAGCTAACACTGAATCCAGAAACCCCAATAAGTGTGCCCATTTCATAAGTTGACCTAAAGGCATGCCGTAGCTTATTCTCACATTCTTAGAATCAAATTCCAAACATATTCCCCAGGTTTCTACCAACATACACTAGTGAAACCTTGAATTTGGTGGGAGTTTAAGCTGTCTCTTTCCAGGATGCACTTTGGGCTTTCCTCCATAAAACATGCTGAGCTCTGACTCCAACTAGAGGTCTAAAAGCACAAGGGAGTGAAGAGGCAGATACTGGAGAGAATAAGCATCTTCTTGCAAGGTAATGGCCTCAGGTGAAGATATTACAAGGTTTCCAAGCAAGGGAAGGCTTATCTCCTCACATATGAGGAAGTGTTGCTTCTGCTGGCAAAAAGACACGAGGATTCAAAGTTCTCAGCTTTATCTAAGTTTATCCAGATGCCAATCAATGCTCTTTCACGCAAAAGATTTGGCAAGTCTCTGAAGTAAATTTATACTATAATTCCACAATCCGCACAATTAAATTTTTATTTTCAGTGAGGTCTATCTGCAGCTAGAGAGAGAGAAAAAGACAGACAGAGAGAGAGAGAAAGAGAGAGAGAGAGAGAGAGAAGAGAGAGATTCGGGGGGTGTTGCCTTAGATATACTCTGGTTCTCTCATTCTGATTTGAGCTGACTGGTCAGTGGTCTTAGCCTGTCTTTTTTAACCCTTGAAAGCTCTCTGAGGAAGTCAGAAAGTCACTCCATCTGTGGTTGGCAAAATTCTACCATGGCCCCTAAGATTCCCACCCTTTTTTGTATGTTCTTTATGTAATTTCCTCTCCTTGAATGTGGGTGGAACCTGTGAATATGATGGGATATCAGTATCATGATGCCAAAAGAATTTTACAGATGCAATTAAGGATACTAATCAGTTGACCCTCAGCTTATCCAAAAGGACATCATCTAGGTGGGCCTGGCCTAATCGTATCAGCCTTCTGAATCTAGGTCTGGAAGTCAGAGAAAGAGGGGGCCAGAGATTTGAAACATGAGAGGAATTTGATGTAAAGGAGATTCTCCATTGCTTGTTTGGAGCTGGAAGGGGCCATGTGGTAAGGAATGTGGGTGGACTACAAGAGCTGAAGCTGGCTTCTAGCCCACATCTTGATTTTAGCCTTGTGAGACTGTGAGCAGAAATTCCAGCCATGACATGTCAGATCTGCTGACCTACAGAATCCTAAGCTAATAAATGAATCTTGTTTCAAACTGCTAAGTATGTGGTTCTTTGTTATTTAGCAGAAGAAAACTAAGACATCAGCATATAGTCTTTTTAGAGATTATGGCTAATAAACTGTCCATTGCAGCAGCTACTTGGTCTCCCAACACTTGCTTCATTAGGCATTGTATTATAATCACAAGAGGCGATAATATAACTAATTGTGAGGCTACAGCATAGCATGGATTACTGTCATTCTGATTTACAAGGAACTTAGCACTGTGTTCAAGGCAAGGAAGATTTCCAAGCTAATCCAAGAATCTCATATATATATATATATATATATATATATATATATATATATATATATGATTTCAGAGAGGAAGAGAGAGGGAGAGAGAGATAGAAACATCATTGGTGAGAGAGAATCATTGACCGGCTGCTTCCTGCACACCACTTATTGGGGATCAAGAGCCCACAACCAAGGCAGTTGCCTTTGACCAGAATTGAACCCAGAACCCTTCAGTCTCTCTACCCACTGAACCAAACCAGCTGGAGCCAAGAATCTCATTTTTGATGATCGGTTTTCTGGAACCACTCTTGGTAGCAAGTACTCTATCATTCAGGGTCAAATCAGGAAAGAAGAAACAACATACGTAATATATTTCAACAGAGAGAATTCAAGAAAGAGAAAGGAGAACTAGCTTGTGAAGTTCCAAGTTCCAGCACCACAGAGCAATAGGAAGGTGGGTTTGGGGCTGACAGGTAAAGGACAGACATCAGGTACGTGTGTGTGTGTG
>PVJC01010619.1:0-43326 GCA_004026665.1 Murina feae | reverse complement strand
TATCTTTGTATGGACATAAGCTTCATTTCTGTTTTGTAAATATCTAGGGTTTGAATGATTGGATCATATGGTAAATTTATGTTTAAATATTTGAGAAACTGCTAAACTATTTTCTGAACAGATTGTATTATTTTACATTCTGACCAACAGTGATGGGAGATTAATTCGTGCACATCCTCACCAACACTTGGTATAGTAAACTTCTTTTTCTTAGCCACAGTGATATCTTTTTTCTTCGTTTTAATTTTCATTTCTCTAAAGACAAATGATGTCACATATTTTCATGTTTATTTGTCAAATATTCTTTTGTGAAGTGTCTGTTCAAATCTTTTGCCAAGATTTTTTTTTTGTCATTTGTTTCTTTTCCATTGCGTTTTGAGAATTCTTTATACATCCTGGACACAAGTGCTTTATCAGAAATTTTCTTTGCAAATTTATTTTTCCAAATGTGGCTTGCCTTTTCATTAAAATAGATTTTGAAGAGCAGAAGTTTATAATTTTGATAAAGTACAATTTGTTAATTTTAATTGCTCATGCTTTTGAGTTTATAGCTAAGAGAACTTTGTCTTAATTGAGCCAAGAACAATTTTCTCCCATAATTTCTAATGTAAATTTTTTATGGTTTTAGGTTTCCTTTTAAGGTCTACAATCCATTTTGAGGTAATTTTTTGTATATTGTATTGAACATACATCTAGGTTTTTTTATCTGCATATAGATATTAATTTGTTAAAAAGTATTTATTGAAGACTATAGTTATCTGCAGAATTACTTCTACCTTTTTGTGGAATCATGATGTGCCTATGTGTTCTTTTCTTTATATTTCTGGTGCTGGGAATTTATTGTGTTTCCTGGATCTTTGTCTATAGTTTTCATCATATTTGGAAATATTTGGGCCATTACCTATTCAAATATTTTTCTGCCCTCATTTTCAGGGGCCCCAATCACCTCAATTTTAGACTGCTTGTAATCAAGTTCCACAACTCATTAATGTACAATTTTTTCTCTGTTTTATTATGTATACTTTCTATTATGTCTTTAATGTCCACTAATCTTTTCCTCTGCAATGTCTAACTGGCTTTATTCTAGTGTATTTTTCATTTCATGCATTGTAGTTTTCATCCTTGGGAGTTCAATTTGGATATATTTTTACATTTTCCATATCTCTACTTAACATTTTCAATATATAGAAGTGAGGTATGATAAACATTTTAATATCTTTGTCTGCTAAATCTAATATGTGGTTTGCTCCTGCTTTTTTCCATCCCTATTCTAGTAGTCTCGGCTGGATTCTAGACATGAATTTAACCTTGTTGAGTGCAAGATACTCCATAGTCCTATATATCTTCTTGAGCTTAGTTCCCTTACACTAGTTACTTGAATCAATTGGATCCTTTCGGGGTCTTGCTTATAAGATTACCAGGCAGGACCAATGAGGTGTTTAGTCCAGGAGTAATTATTCCGCATCATGAAGGCAAGTCTTTGCCAAGTCCACTGCCCAAAGCCCCATGAACTAGTTCATTTTCCAGTCTAACTGAAGGCAGTTTTCCTGGCTTCGTGTGATCTCCAGTATTGTTCCCTCTGGTGCATTTAGATGGTTCTCTCCTCAGTAGTTTCCTCACTTGCCAGAGCTGATCCTGACTTTGTGGAATCCCTGAGGGGCACTCCAGTGTTCAGGACAGGCTACGCAGATGGCAGTGGGGCTGTCTGTGCATAACCCTCTCTTCTCAGCACTCTTCAACTCAGAAAGTTTTACAGGCTCCTCCTGGATTCTCCTCTCTGTGCCATGGCCTGGAATCGCTCTTAAGGCAGTAAACCTGGGCAATTTTAGGGCCATGACTTATTATTGTCTTCTCTTTCCTATCATTTAGTGTCTTGAAAACTGTTGTCTCATATGTTTTACCTGTTTTACTTACTGGATTGTTTCAGGCAGGAGCGCAAATCTGGTCTCCGGTACTAGGCCTTGCCCCAAAACAGAAATTCCCTTAAATGCTAACATTATCACTTTAATGTATACACTGAGTGGCCAGATTATTATGACCACCTGACATTTGTAGGCAAATTAGCTATAATTTCACGCTGAAGTTGCTAGAGGGCCAGACTATTATAAATAAGGAAGCAGGTTGTTTACCATGACAGTAGAAGTGATTTTTTTTCTGAAGACGTGGGTAAACAATGCGATTTAACAGCCTTTGAATGTGAGTGGCCAGATTATTATGACTACCTGATGTTTGTAGGCAAATTAGCTGTACACTGCATTGTATGGCATATGGAAGCTGAAGGCCTATTCGAACACCTTTGCTGTCTGCAGTTACCAAGATAAAACGTCTCCAGTTCACACAGGAACACAAGGACAGTTGAGCATTGGAAAAAAGTCATGTAGTCTGATGAATCACGTTTCCAGTTGCATCATGCAGATGGCAGAGTGAGAATTTTGTGGAAACACCATGAAAGCATGCACCCCACACGCATGAGTACAACCCTTCAAGCTGGAGGGGGCAGTGTTATGGTTTGGAGCATGTTTTCCTGGCATGATTTGGGCCCTTTAATTCTTGTGGAACAATGTCTGAATAGCACAACATACCTAAGTATCGTTGCTGATCAAGTTCATCCTATCATGTTGATGGTGTATCCCAATGGAGATGGCTTCTTCCAACAAGACAATGTGTCATGCCACAGTGCTCATATTGTGCAGGAGTGGGTTCAAGAACACGAGGGAGACTTCACCTTGCTTAGGTGGCCCCCACTATCACCAGATCTCAATCCAATTGAGCATTTGTGGGATGAAGTTAAAAGAGCCATCAGGCAGCTGGTTCCACAACCATCAAATCTCTCAGGACTGGACAGTGCTATTCATCAGGCATGGTGTCGGATTCCTCGCATCACCTTTCAACATCTCGTGGAGTCAATGCCAAGAAGAATCGCCCCAGTATTGAAGGCAAAAGGTGGCCCAAGGAAGTACTGATGGGTTGGTTATAATAATCTGGCCACTCACGTTCAGATATATCCCATGTTCAAAGGCTGTTAAATCACATTGTTTACCCATATCTTCAGAAAAAAATCACTTCTGTCGTGGTAAACAACCTGCTTCCCTATTTATAATGGTCTGGTCCTCTAGCAACTTCAGCTCAAAATTATAGCTAATTTGCCTGCAAATGTCAGGTGGTCATAATAATCTGGCCACTCAGTGTGTGTGTGTGTGTGTGTGTGTGTGTGTGTGTGTGTGTATTTCAGAGAGAAAGGGTGAGGTAGAGAGAGATAGAAACATCAGTGATGAGAGAGAATCATTGATCGGCTGCTTCCTGCATGCGCCACACTGGGGATTGAGCCTGCAACCCTGGACACGTGCCCCAACCTGTAATCAAACTGTGACCTCTTGGTCCATAGGTCCATAGTCAACCACAGAGCCATGCCAGCCGTGCCAACGTTATCATTTTTAATGAAGAAAATATGTCCACTTTGGCATACTTAGTACATGTAGGAGAGAAAACGAAATATGAAAAGGCATGTGGGCAGCACTTCTTTAGCTCTGAGTAGCGAGTTGGTTGCTTGAAGCAGCTTCTTCCAGGGTGGCCTGGAGTGCCGCAGAGGTTTGCTGCCTCCAGCTCTGCCAGACATCCAGGAACACTCCTGTAATTATGCAGATGAGATTCTGGAGTTGACAGGAATGGAGCCACCCAGCTCTTTCACCTTGATGGGACATAGAGGGGAAATGCCTGAGAAATTAAGAAGGCGCATTCTCTGTATTTACAGCCATTTACATCTGTCAGTCTGAGGCCTCAGTGATCTGTCAGCCAAAATGTATAGAGATTTGATGTCCTTGGTTTTTAAAAAACAGTAAATGTTACCTCTTTGGGATGAAATATATTTAGGAGTTTCTGTTGAATAACTCCATTCAATGGATCAAAATTCCACGGGCTTAGCAATTATGGGAATAAATACTGTCTTTCATGCCTCTCCAAGGCAAGGTTCTCATCTGCAGAATATTTATAAAAATGCTACCCATTTATTTTCTCTGATGATAACCCCAAAAGGATAAGTCTCTATATACAGAAATCTCATTAAAAATTACATACATTTTTATTCAGCTGCATAACCAAGAAACATTTTACAGAACAATATGAATATGGATTAACCAATAATCCAATAATGTGGAAAATTTTTCACATTCCTGGGAGTTTACAAGATATTTTTTCCATAAATTGCCTCATTTAATCCTGATAGTTGCTATAGAATTATAATAAGATCCATTCTTTGTAAACAAACTTTTAATTATGCTTAAAATACAAAAGTTTAAAGATAGTGAAATGTAGATGCAGAAAGTATTTTTATTTTATCATCTGAGTCTACATGTATCTGTAGGTGATAATTGATTTTTAGAGTTATTTTTAAGAAATTAATTCTAGAGTTAAGTGAAATTCTTTTTCAGCATATACAAAATTTAACTGCCTCAGTGCATCATTTAAATGTAGCACTGCTTACATACTTTCAGTTGTTCATCTTTCTAAGTATAAGTTATGAGTATTATTTTGAAGGTATGGTCATTGAAGAAAAAAAATAATTCAACCTAGTAAATTTAAAGTTTTCGTAATTCCCTTAAAAGCCTCTCTTGGTAAAAATGTCTCTTAAAAAGACATATTAGCCCGGCCAGTTGGGCTCAGTTGTTGAGTGTCCACCTATGAACCAAGAGGTCTCAGTTGGATTCCCAGTTAGGGCACATGCCCCGGTTATGGGCTTGATCTCCAGTGCGGGGCATGTGGAAGGCAGTCAGTCAATTATTCTCCCTCATCATTGATGTTTCTATCTCTCTCTCCCTCTCCATTTCTCCCTGAAATCAATAAAATAAAAAGAGCCCTGACCAGTTTGGCTCAGTGGATAGAGCATTGGCCTGCAGACTAAAGGGTCCCAGGTTTGATTCCAGTCAAGGACGTGTATCTTGGTAGGGAGTGTGAAGGAGGCAGCTGATCGATGTTTCTCTCTCATCGATGTTTCTAGCTCTCTATTCCTCTCCCTTCCTCTCTATAAAAAATGAATAAAATATATTTAATAAATAAATAAATAAATAAAAAGACATTGTTGTTCAGCCCTTCCACTCTACAGCTTGTATGCAAAGTGAAATAAGTGATTACCCACAAGTTTCAAGCAATTTATATCTTTAAAAAGGTTAGGAATTAAATTGCTGATGTAGTGTACATTGGTATAACTGCTTTAGAAAACATTTGAGCATTATATACCAAATACATAAATAACTCAGACATTTCACTCCTAGGCATACACAGAAAAAAAGCAATATACTGTATTTTCTAGCATATAAGACGACTGGGCGTATAAGATGACCCCTAACCTTTGAGAAGATTTTCCTGGGTTAAAAAGTCCGGATGGAGACCATATGCAGCACAAAAAGGAGCCGACTAGAGACACTTGTGGTCTCCCTCCGGCTCCATTGAAGTGAATGGAGTGCGGCCGTTTTTGAGCTCCCCCCACCGTATGCTGCGACTGCAGATTTCCCAGTCCAGCTCAGAAGTTTCAGCACCCGCCCTATAAGACAACACCCGGCGTATAAGATGACCCCCGACTTTTGAGAAGATTTTCCTGGGTTAAAAAGTTGTCTTATACGCCAGAAAATACAGTACTTATGCACTGAGACACGTACAAGCACACTCTCTGATCTTTTATTTCCAGCAACCATACCCATGCCATTAACAACATAAAGGGATACAGGTAAGGTTCAGGGGGTTCTAAACACCCTAAGATAATGCAAAATTTGGTAGTTTGGCACAAATTTATATTTTTCCAGAGAAAGTGTCCATAGGTGGAAAAACCTAAATTATGGATTTTAGTTTGGGGCCTACCACAGAAAAAGTTTTATTTTAACTATATCTACTAAGATAATTTCTCTAAACTTGTCAAATATAACTGAATTTATAATAAGTTTCAACCATGTGGGGATAATACTTTTTCTCTTTAATTCATGGCACATATTTGCACAATTCTGATCTAATATTTTCACCAGCACTGTAAGAATAAATTATAAATAATATATTCAGTTTATAAATCAAAGATTAATTTATATTATTTAGAGGTTAAACTTTGCTAGTTTTTAAAAAATGAGAACTACTTTTTATTTAGCAATAAAATCTATATGTAAAAGGCTAATATGCAAAGTGTCCCCGTGGGAGTTCAATTGGGAGACCAGGAGTTCTATCGCTCACTATGATGTTCACTGACCACCAGGGAGTGGTGCAGAATGAAGGAAGGCTCTGGCCAGCAGCCAGAAGGCCTAGGGACCCTATCTGTGCACGAATTTCATGCACTGGGCCTCTTGTTTAGCTATAACAAGGCAGTGATAATACTAACATTTTTATTCTATCCTCTGTACATATAGCTGTTGCCCTTCTCTTAAAGGAGTAGTGAACCTTAAAATGTTAACCTATGTTTTCTAAAAACAACAGAAATATAAAGTGCATTGTGGTAACTTTTACTGTGAATTACTCTAAAACTATGAAAATGAGTTCACTGCAACAAGATTGTGAATGAAACCACAACTTCAGAGTCCATACTAAATGTTTTTTTTTTTTTTTTTTTTTGGTACAAGGTTCAAACACAAGAGAGAATAAACAATAATGTTTAACAATGTATATTTAAATAATGACACTACTAAATTATACCAAGAGTGAGGCTATGATTACAATTGTAAGCAGGAGATTGTTACCGTGGTGAGGCCGCAGGGGATGTTGTGTATGGGTTGGTCATGGGAGGGCTGTTGGAGTGCTGGCAGCGATTTTGTGTTGGAACTTGGTAGTTGTTACACCGCTTGTCTTTTAAAGGTAATTCACTTCACTCCATTGTTTGGTGTACCTTTTTTGTATGTATGCTAACTTTCATATAAAGATTTTAGGATAATATGAATTGTTACCCCTGAAAAAGAAAAATTTCAACTGTACAGATATAAAATATATTTATGCCTTATGTAAAAAAAACCCCCCACAAATGTGTTCCTTTCATCTGAATGTACAGTAGAGATGTATAGCAAAATGCAAGAGCCAAAGAAATCTATTTCTAAATAACAAGCTGTTGTAGATTTCAGGAATAAAAGAACAGATGCTCATTAAGCTACACCACTTAGGTTTTTGAGAAAAAGTACTAAGTGGAATAAAGACACAAAGTATTACAAAATAGTCTGTCCCAGAGCAGCAATGCTAGTATTTGCAGAGCATTGTAAACATTCTGAGATCAAGGACCATATTTTATCCCTTCTCTATTATCCCCAGCACATTCAGGGGTACCTTGAAGGCAAATATGAAGAGAAGGTGAATTGGGAGTGTTAATCTTCCATAGTGGTGGTGTAGTGTATTGGTGAATAGCTTCTTGAGAAAAATTATGCACGTTTTAATCTCATTTTTACCACCTTGGCAAGTTTTGTAAATTTTCAATTCCCACATCTGTAAAACAGTAACTAGCTCAGAGGGTGTAATGTTATTTATAAAACATTTAGAACAATGTTTGGCACATATTAAATAAAGTTCAAGTGGGTAAATGTGCTAATCGTTGTTATGTTGTCATTCCAAGGTGTTGTTTGTTCATACTTGTATATTGAAACTTGCATAGAAGTAAACTCTAAAGATTATGCACCAATTTGCAGAATGCAAGCAATGGATTTTAGTTTGAGCAAAAGTCTGAGGAGCGCTCCTTTGCCAATAATGATTTTCATTGCAGGTAATTTTTCTTGGGGTCTGCTGAAAATAAAAAATGAAATATATAACAAATGCTGAAAATTAAAGCACTTATATAAAATGTAAGAAAGAAACTATGGAGAAAGCAGCTTCTAGTTGACAATTCAATTGGGATTCCCAGATAGAGTACAGGATTTCCAAGTAAATTTGAATTCAGATAAACTATTTTTGTATTAATATTAGCAAAATATTGCATAGGCATCATACACTTTTATTTGCTAAATATGCCAACCCTAAATATTAGGAAATCTGTATGCATTTCAAACTAAGCTAAATATTTAAAGGTACATGGCTATAGTCACAATATTATGTGATTTGAGTATTATGAACTCGACATAATTTTTTCACGTGATATTTTGAATCATTTTTCCTAAAATGTTACCAGTAATGAAATTCTCGAGTATGTGAATGAACTTTCTGAAAATCAAATCTATGCTCCCCTTCACACTTCTTGAATCTCTATTCACTCCCCTGTACCCAAAGACATAAGTTCACACTCCTTCACTTGGTTTGTAACGCCATAAAAATCTAGTTCCAGACTTCCTAGTAACCACCATTCCTAGTAGTTCTATGCACACAGTCCCTGTGAGTATCCAGACATTTAAAAGTGCTCAGGTTTCCCTGGAAACATTGGATTGTTTTATGTCCCTTCCTGCTTTTAACAGCTCTACAAGACTCCTGCTAATCCTTTAAGCACCAATGGAATATCACCTTCTGTAAGTAATCTTCCACATCACCTCTAGGCGAGGCACTACCTCTTCTATGATCACAGTGCCTCTTGTGCATAGTGGTATTTAGAACGTATTTCACTATATTTTATCACAATTGTCTCTTTCCTGAGTAGAATTATAGAAAGTGAGGTCTCTCAGAACAGGACCTATCCCTATTTACTGGCGTATCCAATCATATAGTTTGGAGCCTACTTCATGAGATAAGCTCATCAAAATTTTAATGAGTGAGTTGAGGGCGTGAGATGGCAACCACATGTATCACAGCTATTCCTTCCCATGTGAATGTGAATCTCTTCTCACTGGTCAGTTTTGGGTCTGATGACTCAATACAGAAAAAACTCAGAGTAGTTCATTGTTAATATTGGCCACTGAAAATAGAGAGATGTGCAAATGAACTAATTTAATATGCAGTTGACAGAATAGAGTAGCTAATTTTGTGTAAGGTATTATGAATAATTATGCAAAAATATAAAATGATAGCATACCATAGTAAAAGTGGGAAACCGGAAAACGTGACTCACTCTCAGAACTGCAGAATAATGAGATGTATATTAATAAAGAAAAATAACCGTATAAATGATTTGTAACTCCAGATAACTTAGAACCATTTCCCCTAGCCTGCAAGACTCCTCCTCTAAAACGCAATATTCTCTAGCCTGCTAGACTGACTGAGCTATTGATAACTGAGTTCCTTTGAGAAACTGTGCATTCATTCTCCTAGTAGAGCTTTTTTTTCCACTTTGCATTGTAACTGATTATTTCCTTGTCCATTTACTGCAAGAGCATTGAGAAAAATAAAGGACCATGACATATTAATCTTTACATTCTTAGCACCCAGCACAGAAATTAAGGATAGATGGATGGATGGGAGATAGGTTTTAAACACTGAGATTCTACTGAGTGTTTATCAACCCTGGTTACACTTAGAATCACCTGGACTACTATATAAACAATAGCACTGCCTTCATTCCATCCAAGTCCATTCAAATCAGAAGCTCTGGTGTGGGTCCTTTGCAATGTTGTTATGTACCATTGAATCAGCTCCATCTCCTACCAACCCTACCAATGAGTGATGTCCATCATTTCCTGTCCTCAACAGACTACTCAGCTCCCGTAAACTCACGCTTATGGGGTTTTTTTATAGTTAATACATCTCATATTTGGTCTTCCTCTTTTCCTGCTGCCTTCTATTTCTCTCAGCATTATTGCCTTCCCATGATGTGTCTGGAAGTAGGACAGCTTTAGTTTTGTCATTTTTTTCTTCCAGCAATATTTCAGACTGAATTTGTTTTAGGACCCATTTGTTCACCTTTCTGATGGTTCAAGATATCCATAGAGCTCTATTTCAACACCATATTTCAAGTGAATCTTTTTTTTTCCTATGAGTCATTGGTATGGTTTTAAAGTTCTTACTTTTAAAAGGAGAATTGTTTTAACTCCATTTTCCTTAATAACATCTCTTTAAAAGTAGTCTGGTATACTTGCCCCAATCAAGGGATTCACTGTACTTTACATTAATGATTCCACAGGTCTCTAATATTCCCAGTTCTTTCTTACTAATGGACAAATACTTATTGCAGCTACTATACTGCATGCTCTTAAGGTAATTGTTTTTTGTTTTTTTTTAATGAAAATTTTCACCAGAGACATCAGTTCATTTTGGCTTCTATTGTTTTTCATATAGCTTCTATTTATAAAATGTTAAGGCCTTAAATATTTGAGTTAAAGCACTATTTGATTACCTCCTCCCCAACCCTTCTTCTATCTCCCCTGGTTTTAGCTTTATACCTACCTTGGAAAAGCTATCTTTTCCTATTGGCCAAATATTGGTTAATGCAAATAAGGTCTTATAAGAGTAGTTTTACATAGAAGCATCCTAGAGAATTGGACTCTATCTCAATTCTTTGTCTCAAAAGATTTTTGCATCTAAATTGAGATATTGAATGTTAGGATTATAGGATAGACATAGGAAGAGGGTATAATCTCTGTTAGAAAGTTGTGATGGATAGATACCTCTTGGATTTGTTTGTTTGTTGATGCTGTTATTCTTAATAAATGAAAGTTATCAGTAAATTATTATAAAAAGTTTGTGTGTGATATGTTCTGATTAAAGAATGCAGAGTTTAATTTGCTACTTTAAAATGAATTACTAGTAATATAGCAGAATGCCAGATCAAAAGGGAGTTCAAGCACACGATATTAAAAATATACTGAACTGGGAAACCCTGTAGATAATTCTGCGTATGACATAATTAAACTCAGTATCTAAGTGGGTGAAATAATTCCTAGAAATTCATCATAATTTGTTCAGCCTTAAGAGAGAAATTGAAAAACAATAGGCTTTAGATAAGAACAAAACTAAAGGTCAAATTTTAAAAGGCAATCACTCACAGGAGGTCTGGAGAATATTTAATAGCTAATGGGGAGCCCAGGGAAGATGTGTCCTTAAGGATCAAATATAGCGGGCTCTTGAAAAAGCTTTTGCTGCCTAATTAAAAGTCAATAACAATATTGCAGGGAGGAAAGACAGCCCAAGGGAAAGGAACCAGGAAGTTGAGAAATTACTTCTTTGCAAAGGGAAAAACAAAAGAGGCTTTATCATGGTGTCCTTTTAGTATATGAAAGCGAGGCTGCTCAGCCTTCTTGATGCTCCTGGGGCCTAGATGTACTTGGGGATAAAAGGGAAATAGGTTCATGTTTGAACTAAGTTATCTTTATCTCCACTAACCAGAAGTTGAGGTGCATTTCTGTCCCAAGAATGATTGGATGTCCTGGTCTAAATGTTCATCAGCGCTCAAAATATTCAAAGCCAATATCGTCATGAGATCCTTTTATCAGTTTATTGAATCTATAGCCAGAAGTTGGATTGCTGGATCCTACAGTAGTTTTATTTTGGTTTGGGGGCAATGTTCCTACTGTTTTACATAGCAATACTCAATAGACAAGATATGGAAATGACCAGCTGTCCATCAGTAGATAAATGGGTAAAGAAGATCATACACACACACACACACACACACACACACACACACACACACACGCAAATATTGTTCAGCCATGAGAAAGAAGGAAATTCTGTCATTTGTCACAACTTGGATAGACTTTGGGGACATTATGTTTAGTGAAGTTAGAGAAAGACAAAGTATGGTCTCACTTATATGTGGAATCTAAAAAGACAAACTCAGAGAAATAGAAAGTAGAGTGGTGGGTAGTGTGGCTAGAGAAATGAGGAAATATTTGTCAGCGTACAAACTTCTAGTTATAAGATTAGTGAGTTTGGGATCTAAAGTTCTGTATGGTGATTATAGTTAATAATACTGTATTATATACCTGACTGTTTCTAGGAGCATCTATCTTAAATATCTTCACCACAAAAAAAAAAAGAAATGGAAACTTTCTGACCATGAATATGCCTTTACAAATCTTAATAAAATGGGCTGAGACATATGATAAAGACAGAGTCTAACTTATACATATACAAGTGAACAAATCGGTGTAGCAGGTTTACAACAGAGCAAAGGGCATGGAAATCCTCCTGGAGTACCTTTTTCATTCAACAAAATTCATACTATTGTGATCATCTGTCTACTCTCTCATCTCTTCTGGTCTTTCTTTATCTTATTTTCTTCTTCCTTTCCAGCTCCTCTCCCCCACTCTCAAAGGAAAGGTGTATATGCATTTACATCTGGAAATCCAGATTTTTCTTGTTACTATGTCTCAGTCAGACTAGACTGTGAACAATAATGTTTTATGTGTTGATAGAGAGAAATCAGGACTCAGCTGGTATATTGATAAAGTCCAATTTTCAATTCGTTTTTTTTTAAAAAAAACACAATTTTCATTGGGCAATCATAGAAGCAAAGACCTCAAAAATGATAGCTATTTTTATAATACATGAACTAGAAATATGACCAAATATGGAAATTTCTATTTTATTTGGGAACTGCTGTGTCAAGTTTTTCTTAGTTATAAAAATAGTCTAGTATAGTCTAGTATATTTGTGCTAGATGTGAACTTTTTTTCTGGAAATGATAATGCCTTAATCTGTGAAAAAGAGAAATATATGTGATTTATTATAAAGATGTTTAATTTTCATTTCATTACATTATGTTCTGTGAACATTTATACCTAGTCTTTAATTAAACATGATTTATTCAAATTGAGATCTGTTTCCACTTAGATTGCTTGCAGTGTTAATCACAGTGCAAATAGCCTTTGCCACTGAAAGAATCCCTATATTACCCTAATGTATAACCACTTCTGTGTAATTTGCATCTGTTCTATGAGTCTGCTTGTTACCAAATATGTACATATGTAGAAATGTGTCACTTATCTTGCTACTATATTAAAGAACATAACTCACTTAATATGACATTTATGTTTTTATGAATTTAAATTTAAGGTAGTTCTTTAAATTTAAAGAAAAATTGGAAAATGCCCAAATAATAAAAAGTCCCTTTTTATCACAAATTGAATATGACCATAAGGCATTTTCACTTCAGCAATGCAATACCAGTTTATCTTGCCTGTGTTCATGTGTGTAACTGTTTTTTGTTTGTTTGCTTTTTTTAGAATCAGATGTTCTTAATTATAACTTCCTTTGTTGGCCATTGTAGATCTGTCCTGAAGAATAGGCAGAAGGTTTAAAAATTGATTAGATTCATATTAACATGTGTGAATACAATGTAGTGTGTAAAGTCTTGGAAGATGCAAGGAAACTATGAGCAAGAGTGCCCGCATATTCCTCATGTATGTGTTTTAACGCTTGGTTGTTCTCATGTCATGCACTGTAAAAACGTCCTTCTATTAACATACCAAAGTGCCAGAAGCTGGGTTTTATTTTACTTCTGATTCATTTCAATATTAAAATGAGAAAATGCTCAGATCCTCTTACTTGAGAATTAAAATATATCTTGTCCCCTGGTCAGTTGCTTGGAGCATGGTCCCATATACCAAAAGACTGTGGGTTCAATTCCCTGCCAAGGCACATGCCTAGGTTGTGGCTTTGATCCCTGCTTCAGGTGTATGGGAGGCAACTGATCAATGTTTCTCCCTCACAACATCCGTTTCTCTCTCTTTAAAGGTAATGGGGGAAAAAACAACATATCCTTGAGTGAAGATTTAAAAAAAATTATAGTGGGCTCCCCCCAAAAATGCACACACTTTGAATAGCTATAAAGGCAGTGTTTATTAAAATACATTTCATTTTCAAAATTGAGCTCTCAGATGTTAAAGTGTATACATTTTGGGGGAAATACACACACACACACACACTAGTGGCCTGGTGCACAAAATTCTGCACATTAAAAGGGAATTAATTAGAGGAAATATTTTAATATTGCTATTCACATCCCCCTGCCCGGCGCTGGGCTGGAGGGAGCCTCATATCCCAGGCCAGCACAAATCCCCACCCACTGATGCTGCAAGTCCCTGCCCATCGGCACCTGCTGGCACACAGCCTCCTGCTGTTCATTCATTACAGCGTCATAGTGTGATGACCCTTTGCATATTAGCCTTTTATTATTGTGACTAGAGGCCCGGTGCACAAAAATGTGTGCACTTGGGGGGGGGGGTGTCCCTCAGCCTGGCCTGTGCCCTCTCGCAGTCTGGGACCCCTCGGGGGATGTCTACCTGCTGGTGTGCATGGACAGCTTAGGTGAGGGTCTGAGGGCCATTTTAGGCTGCCCACAGCCCCCTCAGGGTTTGGGTCCCTACTGGAGTGCCTGAGTTGAAGCAGGTATCTGGAATTTATTCAACTTATATAATTGAAACTTTGCTGTCTTGGTCCCTTCCCGCCCCCACGCCCCCCGCTAGAAGCCTGTGTTAACTCTGGCAACTCAAGGTCCCAGCCCAGCAGTTATTCTGGGTTTGTTTATCTTCTATAATTGAAACTTTGTAGCTTTGAGTAGAACTCAGGGCCCACAGGGCCCTGGCTTCCTCCATTGCCTGAGGCAACTCCAGCTCCATGGTTGCCACCACCTTAGTTGAGTTAATTTGCATATTTGCTCCTGATTGGTTGGTGGGCATGGCTTGTGGGTGTAACAGAGTGAGGTTTAATTTACACATTACTCTTTTATTATATTAGATATGTATATATATTTTATTAATATCAAATCTTGTGTAGGTCTCCATCCTGCCTTCCTTTACTCATTTCTTAAGCCCATGCTACATATGATTTAACTAGGTCTTTTTAAAGCACATGGGCTCAGAGAGTACCCTCCATCTATTCCCAGGTCTTCAATGCCACAAGTTAAAAGCAGCTCCCTCAGCTAGCAGTAAAGGTTCTTCATAATCTGCTCCCTGTCTGCATCCTCAGATGTGGTCACCAGCACTCCTCTTCCCATTCTCTCCTCCAGACAGACTGGGCTATTCCTGTACCTGAACACCACATCACACCATGGACATTTCTCTTCAAAGTGGTGACTCAGCCTGGTTTTCTGTGCCAAAATACACCACTATCTTCATCCTTCCCTTACAAATCCTAAGTAAAACTTTCAAGTCCAAAATGAAGTTATATTTCCTTTATGTGACCTTCAGATATCAATACTTAGTTTCTCCTATATCAGTATATAAAAGAATCACATGTGTAATTTACAAAATAAGTCAATGCACTCTTTAAGACATGAAAGTTTAATTTAGCCATGAATATATTCTCATCTAAAACAAATTTTAGTACATATGATCAAGCAAAGATATATCAGGCATGTTCCAAAGTTGCCAAACATCATCATTACTTTACACTGAGCTTGCAAAATAAATAAATAAGTGTCTCAGAGACTTTTGTACACTTTCAAAATTTAATGAAAAATTTTTTTATTAGTTTAATATAAAGACTAAGTGAAATGTTGACATGTCTAAAAAGAGCTATTACATCAGATAAGAAAACAAATGACTCCTTCCTTCTTTTCTTTCTTTATTTCTAGAGAGTTTTAGTGTTAAATATTTAGAAGTCTATTGTATTTTTTACAGCACACAACTATTTTTTGAGACTGGTTTTATTTTATTATTTGATTATATAAAATACATTATTTTGAATCTTTCTGAACACAATCATGAATTGATTTTACTCTTAAGCTGTAACAGTCAATCAGAAACCAAAAAGGATGCTTTTTCAGAGTAAGTCATCACCTGCCTAAGGAAATTTAGACCAATATTTGTACAGTAAACTTGTAATGAGAGGTGGCCAACTTCGCTTCCAGGAGGCAATACTATTTAGAAGAAAACGATAAAGCAAAGTGCAAGTAGAGACTTTTCTAGTATTATGTCCCTGTTTGGTCTTGAGGGGGTAATTTAATGATGATATATATTGCTTTAAGTACCGTGAAAACACAGGATTTCGCAAATACCTTTTGTTACATTCTAGTATATCAGAAGGCATAAAACACATCTGAAATTTTTTTAAAAACCACATTTACATACTCTGCACCACTATTTCTAATCTTTTGTTGGAACTATTAGGAAACATTTATTGGGCAATAGTTGTCACCAGATAGTGTGTGACATTTGCAGAAGTACAAAGAACTGTGCAAGGCAGAAGCTGAATCTGCAAAGTTCACAGTCTAACTAGATAAAAGGGTGAAAGGTGAATGAATAGACAATTTCTAAGTAACACCATTTAGGTCGGTAAGAAGGTTGGGGATAAAAACAGAGCTGTGGGGAGAAAGGCAGAGAGGGAGTTCATTGGAGTGGGTGACAGGAAGAGAAAGCATTGGAAGCAGTGTGTGTCCTTTGACTAATTCACTGGCTCCCCAGGAGCCCAGCGTGGTGCTGTGCTTAGAAGGAATGATTGGTAAATATTAGTGACTGATATTTGACAGAATTAGTCATTATTACTTTTTCATTTAAAATCATACTCATTATTTCTGTTGTCCAAAATTAGCATGGAAATTAGTATAATTTAAATGTTTTATATTTCCAATGATTTTATATCAGGTATAATGATGGAATATCAAGGGGTAAGTCTCTTTAGACATCCTAACTTTAGAAACCCTTGAATCAGATTAAGAAGCGATCATCATTTACATTTATTATACTTTGCATTTAGTGAGCTTTAGCTTTTAACTCTAATTTGCTTTTCATCGCATTCATCAAAGGCAAACTATTTAGAAACTAAAACATCTCTGTCAGTTAGAATTTTAATGAATTAAGATGAAATGAGACTGTTAATTGGCAGTTGTTGCTGCAGGGGAAGTTTCTAGATCCTGTAAGTGATACCAATTCATCCCTCTATCAGAGTTAATTTGTTTGATTTAATTCTAAGAATACACTGACTATTTCCTTACACTATTCATATTTATAGTTTTTATTGAAGAGTAGTTTAGTTCTGTTGGTCTTTCATTTAGATTCTCAATTCCATTTGAACTTGATTTAATTTAATTGTTAATAAATTTAAACAGTATTTGTATTGTTGACTCATGATTAGTACACATAACTAATCATTCTTATGTGTTTTTTTTCTGTTTTCCTCAGATATAAATGAATGTGAAGCTGAGCCTTGCAAAAATGGTGGAATATGTACAGACCTTGTTGCTAACTATTCCTGTGAGTGCCCAGGTGAATTCATGGGAAGAAATTGTCAGTACAGTAAGTATTAGTATATATGTATATACAAAGTTTTATTTGCATAGCCTGCATTTGTTATAGGATCTGAGCTGACATCAATATAGTTTACTTCCAGAATTCATAATTTTTTGAAGTGGCATATTTAATATTTGTTGTTTAAATGTTATTAAATTCTAAGATAGGTCTCAGTGCATGATGGGCACAAGAGTGGTCACCTTGTGGTCTGAAAGTAGGGCAACAGATCCTCAAACCCCAAGTGTATCTCTCTCATGGATACTATTTTGGCTTTTGAGTATGTACGTGACCTAAATTTTCACCACAGTTGTTTCTTTGATTTAGACAATATATTCAGCACACTGTGGCCAGATAGCCTCTATCACAAGTAAAAGGTAGAGATAAAGGAAGATTCATGTTGAGTTGGACAATATATTAGTAGGAATTTTACACATAATTTTTCTTCTTGGAAGCGTAAGCCAGTCTTGAGATTATGGATCAAATGTTAGAATAATAATTTACCAGAAGTGTTAACAAAGAAGCACAAAGCACCCCTTTATTCACCCAAATAAACAAACAAAATACTCAGAAAAAATAGTAACAGAGTTATAGTCTCATGGGAGAAGACCAGAATCGGGCACAAATATATATTAATGAGAACAATAATGATACAGCTCCATAATTGTTGGGTACTTATATATACACTTCATAGTGCTACTGCTTTGATTGTACTATTAGAGATAATGATACTATAGATACTCAGACGGCAAATTCAGATTGGAATTCAGATGCGAAACTGGCACATAGTCTATGTGGTTTGCCTAGGCTCTCACAGTTAGCGACAGAAACGGGACTAGGAAGAATCTAGAATTAGGTCTTGTGATCCCAAGTTGACAATATTTTTCTCTAAATCTAGATATCTCTTCGTACAGCATTGAACAAGATCAACACAAAAGCACACTGCACCTCTTCTCTTATCCGCACCCCTCCACACACTTATATATGCTGCTGCTTTTTTAGCCATAGTAACAATTTTATTTCTCTCTTTCCTTCTCTTCCTCCCCCTTGACAGCCGTAACTTATAGAATAAAAAAGGAAAATTATTTAAGAGTTTCATTGGGCCCTAGCTGTCTTGGCTCAGTGGATAGAGCATCAGCCTGTGGACTGAAGGGTGTCAGGTTTGATTCTGGTCAAGGGCACATGCCTGGGTTGTGGGCTCAATCCCCAGTAGGGCGCGTGCAGGAGGCAGCCAGTCATGATGCTCTCTCATCTTTCTATTTCTCTCCCTCTCCCTTCCTCTCTGAAATCAATAAAAATATTTTTTAAAAAGAGTTTCATTGGGTTATTTATATAATCAAAATGATGATCTAGGGGTGCTCATTACTTTAGTTTTAAAGAAAATTTTTAAATAGTGAAATTCTGAATATCAAAGAGATACCTTGGATTGGAGAAAATTTTTCTAAGCTCAAAAACGATTGGAGATGGACATTGAGCATGAGTTTATGAAGATGCTGCAGGCACAGACAGATGGAATGAAAGGGCAGGTTGATCATAGACAAATAGCCACCCAGTCAGCTATCCCAGTGACCTTCCTACTAAGCATAACTAACCAGCAATTAGGTGAATTTAATTTCAACTGGTCCTTTGTCTACCCCAGGCACAGTTCTTGCACCCTTCTTTACTTTTATTCATGGGTTTTGAAGATGTCTGCCCAGACAGTACTGGAAGTTGTACTAAAAAAAATCCTCATAAGGGGTCTGAAAAGGAACATTTTATTAATATGATGAAGAACAAAAATAGATGGTAGTCGACTACTTGACTTTCATGGAGCAAAAACAGAGATCTGGTGTCAGAATGAAGGGATTTCAGGTAGTACTGGAACTTGGACAATCTCAAAACTATGCCTGGATAGAAGCATGTCCAGGCCGGGCAAAGGCCACCTCTGTCCCATAGGAGGACTGGCAGGGGAGAAAGGAGAGGATGAGACCTTCAGAGGAATTGTTCAAGGCACATGTCATGAGAATCCTACCTAGGAATGAGTGCCTCTCCAAGGTGGTCAAATCCTCACTATTTGAGTGACCTTAAGAAGTAGTGTCTGAGGTTGTAGACAACCTCCTGTCCTGGGAAAGGAGACCTAAGACTTGGAGTTATTTATACGGCTTTGCCTTCCTCCCTTCTCCCTTCATACTGACCAGGGAGCAACTAGACACCAAGTTGCTTGCTTGCATGTTGAAAATGAAAGGAGACCTGGATGTGAATTAGACCTTGAAACCCTATCCATCCTCCCATCAGAGACTTTTGCTGAGGTCACCACATCTGAAAATAACCTTAGAGAAGAAAGAACATGATTGAATATGGAAGGATGTATTGAAATAGACTTTGATACATGGCCCCAGTTTGTGCCTAATGCATTTCAGTCAGTTTTTGATTCTGTGTTTAATGAAATTCCTTGGTTTTCTTTGACTTGGTTTTATATTCATATAATATTTATATTTAAATGCAGACTTCTGTTTGAACATGAATGTGATAGCGAGGTACTCCCCTTAACCCATCATATACTTCGATATCCTCCCATGTCCTCTGTCATCTCTGTGTCCCAACAAAGAGAGCACTTATGGCACACCTGTAAGAGTTGTAATAAATTAGGATTCTTACTCTTTGTATTACCTGGGAAATGGTGCTGCCTTTTTCTGTGACTTCATAGAGTGTTAAAAATTGAGAGTAAGAAAGTGCATTCTGCCCCAGTGATGATTTAGTTCTACACACTGAGAACTCAAAGCATTCACTCATGACAGCGCACATAGAAACACCTGCAGGTTATAGGCAGTGCCAGCTCTGAGCGGACCGAGGTTAGGATCTTCAGAGTTGACATGAGGTAGATTATAACCAAGGTGCCAGCTTCCACTCTTTAGTGAGAGTAATAAACATTTTTTCTCAGCTTTGTATCATGTCCCATAGGGACACCATTGGGTTGGCTTCTGCCTGCAATGATGGTAGAAAAGCCATTTGTTGAGGCTGCTATTTCAGGAGGAAGAGGGAAGGGAGAAAGATAGAGACTGACTGCTGAGTGGATCAGAGCACACCCATACTAAAATGCTATTATCATTGTGATTAAGTCCAACTGCCTTTAGTCTAATCATGGGCTCAAAAAAAGCACTCATATTTGCTTTATTTGACCTACTTCTTTCTTATTTCTACTGATGAATTAATTAAGTTCTGGTATATTTAAAGGTGAAATCATTCTCAGAACCCCCCCCCCAAATTATAAATAATGGCAGGTATTGCAAAGCAATACAATTGACTTAAACACTAAAATAGCTGTATAAAATAGTGAACAATAAACTGAGAAATATTTACAATATCAGTGGAAGGCAAATAATGTTTATCCTTAATTTATTATTTCTTTCACTTCAATAGATTGAATACAACAGAAAAAAAAACCCAGCAAGATTGTGAATAGAATCTTCTCACAAAAAAGTAGTTTAATATTTATGTTATTGTTGTGCCTTTATTATTGCTTTTCTAAATATTCTCATTTTTTAAAAAATAGACATTAGTACTTTTATAAACTGAAAATAAAATAGTATTTTAAATGTCTATTTAATGAGAGCACTAGATATGTGAAGAGACACTGGACTGACCCTGCATCTCTCTGCTCCTACCTCTCACTAAGAGTCTCTACCCCTTTCATTACACAAGTGGAAACTGGAGGATGAATGGCAGAAACACATGGCAATATCGTCAACACAAAAGGGTGACGTTCTAAAGAGGAACAGAGGCCACTGGCAAACTTTAGACAGAATCTGGAAAAGACAAAGGGGCGAGGAGGGAGGGGAGTGAGAGCTGATAAGCCAGGGCTCCATGCAGGCTATCCATGAGGCTCCCTGGGAGCTCCAACACGCAAACACATGCGCATGTGTACACACACGCACACACTATGCACACACACTCACTCCATAAGGAATTTGTCTTATGGGTAGAAAATTGTAAGGCAAAGGAGGTGACAACAGTTTTTTACAAACATAAAAGCTCCCATGAGGCAATATTATGGAAGAGAAGTCTTTCCCGCCTTCTGCCTGGGTTCCTTTCACAGTCTGTTCCTAACTCAGCTCTCAGAGGGAACCTGTGAAACAGAGTGCATGACCTCTCAGCTCAGAATCTTCTACTGGCTCCTGACCTCAGACTGAAAATTGGAGTCCGTTCCAAAGCCTGCAGGACCGGCCTGGACTTCCACCCTTCTCACTCACCTCTCTGACCCCATCTCCCAGGGCTCTGACTTTCTTATGCACTGCTCCTGCCTCTAGCAGGCCCAAGCACTCACCTGGCACATTCTTGCCCAGAGCATTTCCTTTTTTTTCTATAGTGTTTGCTATGAATACTCCCAAACTTCCTTCAGGTTCTTGCATACAGACACCTCTTCACTGAGGCTTTCCCTGACCTCTCCACTTCCTTACCACAACACCCTAAATCACACACTCAAACCCTTCTCTGCTGCAGTTTTTCTCCTTAGCATTAATCACTGACATATAATTTTACTTTTAAATGTTTTCGGTGAAGTGGAGTATATGCTATATGAGGGGCAGATTTTTGCTAATCACAACTGCCTAGATAGAAGTGGCAAATAATAAGTGCTCGACAGATATTTGCTAAATGAACGAATGAACCTAGCACTCTGAGTTCTTTACGCACAGGGGAGATATCTGACCTTTCAGGGCCTTCAACCACTATCAAGTTCTTTTTTTTGCCCGACTTTCATTTTTTAAGTAGTATTATAAAGCTGCTTTTTGCCAGTATAATAAGATGTAATCTGGTATATTAGTTGGCACTTATCAAATAATATTGCAAGTTGAATTGTTTCCCTTTGACTTGATAGGACCTTTATAATTCTATTTTGCAATGGGGTTATGCAGATGGATTTGTAATAGGAGAGATTAATAGGGAACCTGTTTTTTTTTTATATGCCAATTCCGCATGCAGACATTTTGATAAATGATCTTAGATCAGTTATTTATTTCTCATCCATATCAATTAATCAATAGACATGTGAATGCAAGATGTTTATGTGATTTCTCCTTGAATAAATATTATATAAAAATCAATGTGATTTCTTTAGAGTTATGTAAATATTTAATTAACATAGCTATTCAGCACTTTATAAGGAATAAATTTATATCTAACCCTATCTTTTATTAACATGATGTTCAATTATGTGGTAATAATATTATGTAAATCACTTATTAAACATTTTCAATAATAGTATAATTATATCAAATGTTAATAACTAATGTTTTAGTACTTAGAAAAATATACCTATAATTTTACATTAATTATTTAATAACTGGAGGACTGGTGCATAAAAATTTGTGAACCGGGGGGTGAGGGGGGGAGGCTCAGCTCAGCCTGTGCCCTTTCGCAGTCTGTGACCCCTCGGGAGATGTCCACCTGCTGGCTTAAACCCACTCCCCAGGGGATTGGGCCTAAGCTGGCAGACAGACATCCCTCTGGCAGCCCGGGAGCCCTCACGGGTTGTCCACTTGCCAGTGAGAAGCAGACCTAAGGTGCAGTTGGACATCCTTAGTGCTGCTGAGGAGGCAGGAGAGGCTCCCACCATCATTGTTATGCTGGCAGCCATCAGCCTGGCTTGTGGCTGAGCAGAACTCCCCTGTGGGAGAGCACTGACCACCAGCAGGGCAGCTCCTGCATTGAGTGTCTGTTCCCTGGTGGTCAGTGTGAGAAATAGTGACCAGTCATTCCCAGTGGTTCTGCTGTTAGGATCAATTTGCATATTACCCTTTTATTATATCAGACAGAGGTCTGGTGCACGGGTGGGGGCAGGCTGGTTTGCTCTGAAGAGTGTCCTAGATCAGGGTGGGGGTCCCTCTGGTGTGCCAGGCCAGCCTGAGTGAGGGGCTGACAACTGTTTGCAGGTTGGCCAAGCCCTGCAGCAGGAACCCTCACCCCATGAGGGTGTTGCCAGCCTGGGTGAGGAGGGGCTGAGGGCTGTTTCAGGCTGGCACAGCCCCTTCAGTGTGGAGGTTTCCGCTGGGGTGCCTGGTCAGCCTGGGTGAGGGGCTGATGGCCATTTTCAGGCTGGCTGCGACCGGGGGCTGGAAGCAGGCATCTGGGATTTATTTATCTTATATAATTGAAACTTTGTAGCCTTGAGCGAGGCTCAGGCTGGCAGGGCAGGTGGGAAGCTTGGCTTCCTCCATTGCTGAGGGCAACCCAAGCTTCCTGCTTGCTCCAGCTCTGTGGCCACTGCCATCTTAATTGAGTTAATTTGCGTATCCAATCCTGATTGGCTGGTGGGTATAGTGGAGGTATGGTCAATTTGCATGTTTCTCTTTTATTAGATTAGATTATGTTTATAGGTTGGTGAAGGGAATAATATCATTTAAAGAATTTCAATGTAGGTTTCTAGATAACCTATTTTTGACTTGAGCAGATTTCAGTTATTTTTAAAAAATATATTTTATTGATTTTTTTTTTATGGAGAAGAAGGGAGAGGGATAGAAAGTTAGAAACCAATGAGAGAGAAACATTGGTCAGCTGCCTCCTGCATACTCCCCACTGGGTATGTGCTCACAACCAAGGTACATGCCCTTGACCAGAATCAAACCTGGGACCCTTGAGTCTGCAGGCCAATGCTCTATCCACTGAGCAAACTGGTCAGGGCAGATTTCAGGTTTTTTTTATGTTTTTTGTTTGTTTTCTATTTAGGATTTGATTACATTTGACTATGTTTTATTTTAATTAAACTTACTTTTGATTGATATATAAAAATCATTTTACTGTTCCCATAGTATTTATTACCATATTCCAGCAGTTCTTCTAATTAAAGTTTTAATTTATATTTTCTTGTTGCTTGTAAATGATACACACTCCAGTGTTCAGACAGCCCTTTTCGTAAACATGTTGCAAGGGAAATGATGATGAACTGCAATGGAAACCTATTCTCATAAGAACAGATATGTTGTGCTATGTGCTTTTAACAGAACGTGGTGTTTAAGCTAAAGTACATGCAGTGAAAATTGATAGCGCTTTAGTTAACACATCTAAAAATAACGGGGATTGTTTCCATTTATTGGATATGTGGCCCACAGTAGATATCTATAGTTCCCTCCTGGGTGTTTAAATGTAACATGATTAAGTTTCAGAAATGGTACTCATACTCATTCCAGTGCTGCTGCTATTTGTGGAAATTAAGATAGTTACCAAGGGAACTCTCATAATGCAGCATCCCCAAATTATTTTGCTGGAAAGTATTAAGACTTGTATGATTTCAGAGGGTTTTAGTAAAAAATGAAAATTAAAATCTTCAGCTGAGGATAAAGTGATGTTTCCAAATGTCAAAATTATCCAGGTTTTTAAAAGTTTAATAAAGTAACCTAAATAATTCTACAGTCCTTTCCTTTAAGAGTTCTATCTATAAAGTTATAAGAACAAAGGCAATAATTCATGTGAATATATTTTGAAAACTATAAATATTGTCCTATCTTCATTTTTTGAGCAGCTGTAACTATTCATTACAAATGGGCTAACATTTACAAATATACACAACATATGATATGTAAATGTCCATTTGCTCTTTCTTTGGATATCAGTGTTCACTGGGAGGTACATTTATTTGTATAACAGCAGGCTTAGTGAAAATTGATAAAATAAATTATGTGATATGTATTTTTCTGTGCTCAACAATGATTGCATTTGTAAAGACAAATTTGCAAATAACTGTAAACACTCAACTATATCTTAATATTTTGCCACCAATTGTCATATGATAGTGTTTATGTTAATTTAGACTTTTAACTTATCATGTGCCAAGCACTCTCCAAAGTACTTTAAATATTAATTCATTTAATCCTCTTAACACTCTTTGTGTTAGGTTTTATTTATCACTGGCTCCATTTTAGAGAAACTGTTACCGAGCAATGAAGTGATCCGCGTGGCCCACACGGCTCGTCAGCGCAGAGCCTGGCCTTGCCCCAGGCATTGTGGCTGCACCACGACCCTGGCGCGCGGGGTGGAAGGAACACTTGATTGCACCGTGCACTTTAAGGACACTTGCACTTGAGAGGAAGACTTTCAAAAGAGCATGGGCTTTGCACACATGTAGAACTGGGGCTCCAACTCTGGGCTTTTTCTCTTTGGAACTGTATGTGTGAACAAATTAGTTGCTCTTTCTGAGCCTCACATTTCTCACCTGGTTGCGGAATTAGTAATACCATTTGTTTTACATCGATGGACAGATTAAAATTAATGCTGTATATATAAAGTACCTAGGAACATGTGTAGGCCAGTAAATGTTGTAAATAAGCAAAAAATTGCATAAATAAAAGTAGACAAACATATATTTGAGTTATTTGAAAAGCCAGTCAATGTTAATGTATCCCACCTTTTATTTTGTTATAAATTGGTACGATTTAAAAATTTTTATATACTCAACTTTCCTATCTATAGTGACTGACTAGGTATTTGAGAATACCTTGTGTAGAAGTTAGTTATAATGCTTTAAAAGTGTATAACTTAAGGAAATCCTGTGATATTAATATAAATTTTAATAAAGAAATAGTATTTAGTCCAACCAAAACCATTACAGGAAATAGGACTTGTTTTGGTTTTTGAGAAATATGATATCACAACATAATTCTGAACCACAAAGTCCTCATATTATTTTTATCTATATTTTTGTAATTATCATACAATATTTCTGTTATTTGATCAAGTACTTTAATTTATGGTGAACAGAAAATAACCATGGAAAGACAATTATAGTATTTTCATTCCCTATATAGATGGTAAAAGATGATATATAGTTCTATATATCTATACATAAAGCACTGAATTCCTACTCTTCTATATTCAGGTATCACATAGTTATAAAATCAAAAAGATATTCTGATATAAAATAGTTTTAAATATAAAATAAGTATTTATAAGGAAGCCAAAATTGGGATTACAGCCCAATAAATTTAATACAAAAATTAGTTAAGTCCAGTATGTGAATCTATTCAATTATGTGATCAAATAAAATACCTTGATCTGCAACCTCAGACACTTTTAAAATACCAAAATACACTCTAACTTTTGTAAATGTATCAAGAAAAATAAAGAATATTAATCATTACCTCTAATCTTATTTTCACTTGAGATAAGACATATCTGCTTTGTTATAAAATTTGAAATGGCATGCCTTCACAATGATTTTTGTCTTTGAAAGCATTGCCTAACTTAAATGTGAGATTGCTTTCCTTAAATACATAAAATAGGAATTAACCTCTGACACCAGTAGGACAGGAGGACAGCTTACCTCAGGCTACTACCTTTTGTGAACATAATATAAAATAAATAGACTATGAACTGATGAAAGTTTTATATTCAAGATTGATTGTATATAATGTAAAATCAAGGGTTCATAGTATTTAGAATCTGTCCACTAATATACACAAATATAAAAGGAAATAACTATAACTATAAATATTTGAGAATAGATACTGATTATAACAATTTTCCACATTCTTTTTAAAGATATAATAAGTTTATCAAAGCAAATAAGCAGAATACTTAGCAACTTTATCAATAGCCTTCAAGGGAGAAAATGATTTCAGCATTACGGCAGAATGAAGTCTTCACAACAATAAATGCAAAAAAATTTGACTCAATGACAAAACCAAATTGGATTTTCTGTATCTGACACAAAAAATCTATCTTCAATCAGATGCCTCTGGGTATATTTTTCCAAATGTTGCCCAGCACTTTTGTACAGACATATTACACTTTAAAAGTTCACCAACCATACCTTAAAGTGATAACCTAATAAAGGAACGACAGAAAAAAAATCAGCAAAATGTTCAAATAGACCCCCTAGGACTTGCTAAATGCCTCTAACAAATTGAATCAGATTCTCATTACCTGACAGTTTGGTATTTGATTGCAAACAATTACTGAAACATCCAGTAAAACCTTCTTGATTTCCAAATTATTCATCCCCATTATGTGTTAAACTGCAAATGTTCAGGGATTAAAATTTAGTCTTGCATTTATTCTCAAACTCTATTATGTATTTCCTATTTCAAAGAAAAAGAAAGATGAAGCAGGCAGAAAGAAGGAGAGTTTGGGAACAGGATAGGATAACTTGATATCACCCTCACAAAGTTTAGAATTATAGTGCATGCTTGAAAAAAATATCCCTCAACCTTTAAAAAATAGGGATGAGATAACCCAAGTAAAATATGTATCATATAGAAAAACAAAAATTTATCTTTAAGGAAACTATTAGAAAAGAAGTTACCCTAAGACGTTACGGGTATATTGGCAATATGGTTAAAATATATTCTCTGGGTCAGTAATTAATTATCCTCTGCACATGTTTACATAGCATTTTGGGGTGTTTAGGTGAACTTTTCTATCTGGATATCAAGTGAGGCTGAAAGTCCTTATTTCCTAATGCGTTCACTATAGGCACAAACCACAGTGGCTCTGCCTTTATCTCATCCACTGCACAGCAGAGATAAATGCTTTTCTCAACTACAAGAAAGGAAAGAATATAAATGGTTTCTGATATTTTGGTAAATGTGCACAATTTTTTTTATGATTTCCTGAAAGCCCAAGGATTTCAAATAGTTGCAATAAAATTTTACTGGCCATCCTGGAGATACGTTGGGTAGCATCCCTTGCTGCAGTTTTCAATCCGCGAAACCGTCTTAGAAGTGATAGCTTCCAGCTGCATGTGAGACAGAGCCATGTGCATGGATGGGGTTTCATCTTCAGAGCAATCTCCTTCCACCGAAGGACAGGGTCACAAAAAAGTTCCTTCCTGCGTGGGCATGCTGAATTGTATGTGCATTTGGCACGTGCTGCTAAGGTAGTACAGCTAGTACAGCTAGACATTAAAATGCAGGTGGTAGCCCAGCAAAGCGCTGGCAGTAAGGAGATTTAGATTTAGGGACCAGATGAGAATGGAGAAGTGGTAAGATTGAGCGTTAGTGCCAAGGGAGAGAGTAGAAAGAGTAAAGAGCACAAGCTTGTTAAAGACAGAATTTAAGGCAAGTAGAGAAATTCTATCTGCAAAAATACAAAAAGCCCCAACAACAACAATAACAAAAAACTAAAAGAGTAATCAGAGAAATAGAGAATAAAGGTTTAAAGCAAGGGGACAATGTTCCCAAAACAGAAGCTGGTGAAGGACGTGGATTCCTAAAGAACACTTTTGAAACTTGGAGCCTCGCATCCTTGAGGCTAAATAATTGCAGTGGGTGGTAGAAGAGATACCAGATTGCAACCATGTCAGACTGAGGAAGAAATCACAGCCACAGACCGCTCCTCTCAGGTTACGGTGCACTCTGCTTTGAGCGTACCTTAAACCCCAAAGAGCCATTAAAATGGACAAGGACCTAAAAATAAATTTCATAATAGTTACCTTAATAGCTTTATCTGGTCAATAATACACATTCTTTATAGAGCGCCAATGGGAATGGACACATAAAGTACCCAACTTAAAAATAAATTGAACTTGAAGAATATGATTCTATAAAAAGAAGTCGAACCAGAGCAAAGTCATTAAATCTGATACTAAAATTCAAGGAAAACAGGAGCAGGGACAGAAAATAAACTATTCTGACAAGAGAAGTGGATAGAACTATAGTTATATAAGGAAGTCTATAAATACTCAGCACTATTATCTAACTACAAAACACCCAGAAGTTGTAACTGCAGCTCTTAGCTCCAGGAAACCCAAGGACATCTGTGGTGGTGTCTTCAAGATGAAGTTCACTTTATATTCTCTCTAGTACACTCACTCCAGCAAACACACAGTTTTTTAGCCATCCATAAAATGACTACTTGGTATATAAATATCACCACATATCCACTCAGCAGTAACTTAATTATGCCATTTTCTTTCCCGTTAGAATTATTTCTGAATTCTACCATTGTCAACGGAACATGAGCTCTTTGCAACAGGGATTAACATAAGGACTTTCTCAGCCCCACCCTTTAAATACTTAACATAAAATTTTAACCTGAGGTACAGGACCTCAAGGGATGGGTGGATAGAAATCAAGGAGTCTGTATCCTTTGATGAAAAAAAATCATATGCTTATTTTTACTAATGGCTACCTAATAATTAAAATTACAAAAGTGGACAAAAGTGAATCATAGCATTAGCAGTACCAATGGCTGTCATTAATAGAAACCACAGATATTTTCATACCACATTATACGTATCCGAAAATATAATTTACATTCTTCACTAATGTGAAACTGTAGTAGAACTGCCACTAACTCTATTGTTTAATATGTTAATAGAGGACACATATGACTATATCATACATTTTAAAGTATTTTGATAGTTATGTTTTGCTTCTGTTAAAAGGGCCATTATGCTTCATCAGACTGATAGAAGGATCCGTAGCACAGACAAGGTTCAGAACCCAGAGTTCATAGCTTAATTGGTTTCAAAGATATTTTTCCTTCTGTATAATATGGACGAAGCTTTGGAAATTAAAGATACAAATGAGCCATTTTCACTGAATGTCTGTTCCTGGCCTTTCTGCTGAGTATTGCTCTCTAGCTCCGTGTGTAAAAAATGTAAGTATCATTGCAGATGACGCTCTTAAGCTACTTTTTGGTCATGGGTTTGCATTTTTGTCATTAGCAGGCTTGTGTGTATGAACCTATTGCTGCTTCCCACCAACAGTATAGGTTTAGAAAGTTTGTAACCGGATAGTGAGATGTTATAGTCAAAGTTACTAGTAGAAACGAACCTGTATTTAAAGACCAGGGAAGGTAATTGTACCACTGTTAATAGTTTTAAGCTCAACACATGAGCACTTTCCGTTATTCCATTTTTTCAATCTGGTAATCATCCCTCAAATGTTTGCTTCTTGTATGACCTTAAGGAAGGTATTTTGTCATTCTGGTTTACTGTACCAGCTGTAGGGTTGCTTAATTGTAGTGCATTTGGTTATACCAGGAATATGGGAATAAGAAATTGTTAAAGTGAACAAAAAGCACGCTTAAGAGAAAAATAAACATAAATCATATATGTTTCCTCATTCCTAAAACACCTGCCTTTTACTGGAACATATTAATGTCTCTGAAAGTGTGAGGCATCTTGAATTCCTAAAATTAAATTCACAATGGCACACAATCATGGGACCTTTGTCTCACTGAAGTCTATTAACAGTGACATAGACAGTTACGTCACATGACCATTCCAAAAATTGTACTGCCAGCAGGCATTTATATCCAGGCTAAGCCATTCAGGTAATTATTTTTAAATATATAGAATAAAAATATAGATTAATGTTAAATCAAATGGTGAGTAAATTCAGGTTGTGTGTCCACTTGTATTTCCCTTAGTGGGTATGAATGCTTTACCATTATTCATGTCAGGCCAGATCTATAGAAGCCCATGTGTTTGCCCAGAGATTATCCTACAAATGTGTTTAGAATAATTGAAAACTAATAAGATTATTATGCAGCATTTCAAACACTACACATGCACACACACCCACACACCCACACACACTTTATTTGAAAAAATAGCTCAGTTATCTTAGGCACAATTATCTATCAAGTAGTTCTTAGAGAGCATCTCGATGCCACTTAGCAACAGGTGACAGCATCTCTAATTGTCCACTTAGAAAACTGTTGACATTTCATGTGCTTTGAATGACCCTTTGGTTTTTTTAAACATTTTTTTTCCTTAGTACAAAAGTAGTATATACCTAAAAAAGAACATTTAGAAAACAGAAAATTAATGTTTTAATTTCTTTTTCTTTAAGTGGAGTTTGACTCCACCACATGTAGCATACTACCAAAGGCTGTGCTTGTTATTTCTAGAGTCTGTCTTCTGTGTGTCTAGTTTTCCAATCCAATTTCAGATCTAAAGTTTTTTAAGAATAGACATTCTTTTCAATGTATTTTTTTCCTTGTCTCTGTAATACCTAAAATCTCTGCTTTGACAAATTGGACATTTGACAATCCTGGGCATTTGAATGGCCAGGATTTACTTGAGTTAAGTAAGAATTATTTAGAGAGAGAGAGAGAGAGAGAGAGAGAGAGAGAGAGAGAGAGAGAGAGAGAGAGAGGAGGTGTGCACCTTCATCAGTTTAATTAACATAAAACAATGGAAAGCAGATTATTGTTTATTTACACATCATGAACAGACCACTACAAACATTTAATTCAATTTTAAACTGAATTTTTTAAAAATAAAAGTATCAGAAAGATTTTATAGGGTTGGTCTTACATTTAACAGCATAGAAATAAAAAAGAGTTACTGATTTACATTTTAGTCAGTTTTTCTATTCCCAACAATATAATAGTACTTCTAGTTTTGAACCAAACAGGAGCTAACTAAACAAGTGAATTGTCTGCAAGGCTACTTTAATTACTAGTAGAATGAATTTTTTTTTAGTATTTTACATTTACCAGAGAATCCTATCTAATAAAAGAGTAATATGCAAATTGACCATCACTCCAAGACACCTGAGCCATGCCTCCCAGCCAAGCTATGCCTCCCAGCCAATCAGAGTGGCAGTATGCAAATTAACCCAGCCAAGATGGAGGCTGGCAGCCATGGAGCTAGAGCAAACAGGAGGCTTCTGTTGCAGCTGCCTGACTAGGCTGGCTGGGCCTCTGCTCAAGCAACAATGTTTCAATTATAGATGCCACAGAGCTGAAGCAAACAGGAGGCTTCCGTTGCCTGCCTAGGCCTCCACTTAAGGTAACAAAGTTTCAATTATAGAAGATAAATAAATCCCAGAAAACTGATTCCCAGCAGCCTGGCTGGGATGTTGGGTCCATGGGAGCTGTGGGCAGCCTGAAAGCCTGAAAATGGCCCTCAGCCCCTCACCCAGGCTGGCCACATCCCCATCGGGTGAGGGTCCCCATGGTGGGGGGGGGGCTTGGCCAGCCTGCAAACAGCCATCAGCCCCTCACCCAAGCTGGCCAGGCACACCAGCAGGTGGACATCCCTCATGGGGTCCCAGACTGCAAGAGGGCACAGGCCGGGCTGAGGGATCCCCCCGAGTGCACAAATTTTTGTGCACCAGGACCCTAGTATTAAAATAAGTTAAAACTTGCAAATATCATGTTTGAGTTAATAACTCATATTATTAATTAGTCATGCTTATGAGAAATGGGAGTTAAAACTAAATTTTAAAGTGATTGCAAGGTATGTAGAGTCAACATAATCAATATATTTATTTATGTTTACTTTTTAATCCATTAACACAGGCAATTATCTTGAATTTACATTAATGTGAATATAATAGGGAAGTCAAGTATACTGGTGAAATCCAAGTTCATGTGCATGAATGCTTAATTTGTGTTTGTGTATTTGTTTAAGGATTACTATGGACCTATAATATAATGCTATTGGAAACAAAATTAACAGCAACTACAAAAACAATCCTGGGTTAGATACAAAGTTCTTGATAAATTAATAATAAACATTTGGGAAATTATCCATAAACTCTTTACCTTTGTATTCTAAATTAGACAAATGTGATACATACCCAGATGCTAATTTTATGTTGGAAAATGTTAACACTGAGAACTAGTGATTCCACACTTTATGCTGAAGCCTTTTGTTAAACTGAGAAGGATGGACTGTGGCTCGTTGGCATTTTTAAAAGTGAAAATTTGAAACCAGTTCTTATTTGTAGAGAGAAAATAAACAGCAAAAGAGAGGAAAATTAAAGCTGTAGAAATAATTGAGGAAGACCACATAGAGACCTTTCCTATAGGCTTCTAGTTATAAGATGATGCTGATTTGAAATTAGTTTCTGCTACGCTACTACCAGCTGATCATCATTTTGAACCTGAAAAGACTAAGGACTGAAACATTTGTTATGCATCTGCCTTGCACAGAGAAGTTCAAAATATATTTGTTAAGTGTTGAATGCATAACAGTCGGTGTTATTTTCTTATTTTAACTCATAAACTGTGGCAGAAACACCAATGGAGATGAGCACAGCCTGACTCATGTTACTACTCTTCATCTTTATAAACATACTAGAAGCCCATTGCAGGAAGATTCCTGCAAGAATAGGGCTTCCTGAGCTGGAGCGAAGCAGAAAAGGGAGCGAAGCCTTCCCTCCCTTCTCTGCTGCTTCGCTTACTCCCATCTATGCTGCCTCACTTCCTCCCTTCTCTGCCACTTGGCTCCCTTCTGCAGCACTTGGCTTCCTTCTAGGCTGTCTTCAGTCTTCACTCTGAGCCTGTATATACAAATTAACTGCCATCTTGGCTGGGTTAATTTGCAGATAGCCACTCTGATTGGCTGGTGGGCGTGACTTGGCTGGTGGGCATAGTTTAGGTGTCTCAGAGTGATGGTTAATTTGCATATTACTCTTTTATTACATTAGACTTGGCTGATGGCTGATGGCCACTGGCCAGGCCTTCCTTTGTTCTGTGCCGCCCCCTGGTTGTCATAGCAAGCGATTGAACTCCTGCCGGGTCACTGCGTTTTAGCCTTTTATATATATAGATGATGAATAAATGCCCTTTGTGTCATTTTTCATTGATTCCCCACCCCTCTGCTTAAGCCATACACAGCAAACAGAATGCTCCCAGCATATCATAGCACAATATTTATCAGGGAATTTTGGTAATAGATGTATCTAGGCCAAATCCTGGCTCTGTGACTTTAGGAAAATTACTTAACCTCTCTGAGTCTCAGGTGCTTCAATTACAATTGGAAATAAACCTACTATTTCAAGGGTTATTTTGAGGCTGAAATGCCTGCCACATTTTCTTTGTAATATGTGCAGGCTTTAATTTTATTCTTCAGAAATGCCTGTGAGAGAAAAGAATGATTTATACCTTCAGAGCAGAGAAGTTTCTTTATTTTGCTTCCTGTATATGACACTTCCTAAGACACCAGCATTATGCACAGTTTTCTTATATCTCAAAATCAGATCAGGAAAAGAGTCAGCTAGGAGCTAAGTGGCATTTCATGATTTTCCTTCCAATACATCTCCTTTATGTCCTTGGAAATCTGAAAGAGTGAATGTCAACATTTTTCTCACATTGATTGGAAAAATAAGTCATGATGAAAGAGAAAGGCTATGCTGAAGATATGGCAAGCAGGTATTATTCAATTTGGGTGGAAATGGTTTGTTACTTTACTCTCAGTTATAGACTTGAGGAAATGAGATTTCTTTGATTATTGCAATGAAATTGCTGCCAGCTAAAACTTCATCTCCATCTAACCTAAAGATAGGATTACTCAGATATTAAATTGGGAAAGAAACTTGATTATAAAGGCGCTTCTCAGAGTTATAATCTGGTTTTATCAAAGAGTTAATATGAGACTTTTCCATAGGAGATGCCTATTTTGTGCCACAATGAGGAAAAGTGCCTGCCAGACACAGACCAATTTTAAAAACAGATTATTTAATTAGTGATTTTTATTTCCAGTGAGTCTGAAATATACCATAGTTTATATTTCCCCCAGGCAGAGATTTATCTGACAATCTGAACACTTTGGTGACAGAAATGCCTGATGCTGATGAATATAATAAGGATATGCCAAGTGAATGACATTTTGAATCATTTTCAGTAACTTTTTAAGATTAATAATTGTGCTTATTTTAATTTTTATTAAAGAATAATTCTCATAGAAAAGGGGAGTAGGAAATCTACTTCCTAAATAAGAAGAGAATGCATGTAAAACCTGGCTGAGCATGTGTTTACCCCATGGGTGTCCGGGTAGTCACAGTGGAAATAAATTTCTCATATCTCTGACTTTTAACTTTTGCTTTATAATAAGCAACAATGATGACAACAACAAAAGAGCTGCCTCTCACTAAGGGCATATTTATTGTCATACTAGAGGCCCATTGCAGGAAGATTCCTGCAAGAATAGGGCTTCCTGCGGCCACAGCAAAGCGGGGAAGGGAGCAAAGCCCGCCTTGGCTGCCTCGCTTTGTCACATCTCTGCTGCCTTGTCTGCGCTCTCGTGTCTGCTGCCTCGGGACACTCCATCGGCAGCAGAGTGGTGAGGCTGGATCTACTTCCAGAGTGGGCAGATCGTGCCTTGCTTCTTGGCCCCCACTGTCCCCCATCCAGCCTACAGGCCTGGACACTCCAGCGGCAGGGCTGAGGGGACTGGGCACCGCCATCTTGTGGCTATGGGCACTGCCATATTTGTGATGGAGTGATGGCTAATTTGCATATTACTCTTTTATTAGATAGGCTTGTTTACCATATATGCATCATCTATTGTTTCTGACCTATGCAGAAAACTTACGGTGAATATTACCCTGTAAACACATGATTAACTCATGGTTTTCATATTTTGCTGTATATTAGCATCATCCATATTTTTTTAAAAAACGAACATATATGGTACAGCATTTTCCTTCATGGCCTTACCAGAACTACAATGAAAACAGTGTTGATGAACTGATATAACAGAAAATTTGCCAAGACAGAGTAAGTCACTTTATATACATCAGCAATCCCCAGTCATGTACATTTATTGTTACATTAATAATTTCACAAATAAATTACTTATATTTGTAAATTTTATATTCTACTCAAATTGTGAACCTGTAAATCTATTAATATACAGCATTTTTTTCTATTTTTTTTTTTTTACCTGTGCAGTTTTTTAGCTGAGCATCTAACTTTTAAAAGCACTAAGCCACCCAGGATATATTATCAGAACACCTGGGCTGAACAATTTATTGTTCACACAGTCATTTCTTTTTTCTGTAGTTAAAGAGGATTTGGGCAATTGAATAAAAATTTATAATTAGTGAAATATTGTCTTACTAATTCCAGGTAAAATTTATATTCTTGGTTCTGTCTGTTTTTGTGTAATTTATAATTCCTGTATACTAAAAATAATAGCTGCAAGATGCTATATTTTAATGACTATTAAGTTATGAAATAACTGATTTTACTATTTTTTGAAACATTTGATTAAAGTGAAGGATTCCTAAGAAAATCAAGTCACTATTCTTACTTGTACAGGAATTTTTACAAATGCTAGTACTTCTTCCATCTCTACTTTGGGTTAAATACTGTGCATTATTTCATGTGTGTGGCTTGATGGTCTTTTTTAAAAAAATATATTTTATTATGTTTTTACAGAGAGGCAGGGAGAGGGATAGAGAGTCAGAAACATCGATGAGAGAGAAACACCAATCAGCTGCTTCCTGCACACCCCCTATTGGGGATGTGCCCACAACCAAGGTACATGCCCTTGACCAGAATCGAACCTGGGACCTTTCAGTCTGCAGGCCGACGCTTTATCCACAGAGCCAAACCGGCTAGGGCTGACTTGATGGTCTTTACCTGATTCCTGTTGATTCTACAAATATAAAACTAGGGTGATGAGCTATCCAAGATGAGAAAAATGGTAAGATGGAATAAATTAGTTTTACATAGTTCTAAAATAATAGAAACATTAAATTCTCTTTTGATTAAAGCTTAAGGAAAAGCATGAAATTCGTTTTGACCAATTTTTAAAACTTGTAAGTTCCTAATGGGCACTCATAGGATTGTCTGTTGTTTAAAACTTTATGGTTATCATATATTTTTAACATAAGTTTATAAGAAGCATATTTATTTATAATCCTTATGCCAAACTACATGACAATAATGTATTCTGTTTGAGCAGACCAGGGAATAGCAGTTTATCCCATTATAGATATTTTGTTGAACATAGCAAATATTCTCTACTTATTTTAGCATCTGAAGATTTAAATTGAAGTTTAAGAGTTTTAAATATTTTTACTTTTCTGAAATGTATGTATGCATTATTAGTTAGCTGTATAAATATTATCTAATGAAAATGAACATTTAAACTGGAAACAATATAATATCAGGATCTAGTCACTGAATATAATAAATTTGAAAATAAACAAAAGTTAAATTTTCTATTTTAATAGGCTGACCTATATTCATTGTAGGTCATAAAATACATAGGTTATAAAACACATCTAATATGACTCTTATGAATAAGGAGTAATATATGAAAAGCTGGCTTAGCTTCTACAGGCTTAAAATAAAATTGTCACCCTGTTAAATTCTTCTAGAATGTCTTTTCTATAAATTGATAAATCATTCTTTGTTTTAGTAGCTTTACATTTATTTTGTTTTAAAATTCAGTATTGAATCATCCTTTTCAGAACTACCAAAGGCATTGCAAATACTATGTACAAAGCCTTAGAGATACTTTCTTCTTTAGAAATGTTTGATTAGTAAGTGTGTTCTCACCAAGAATTCATCTTCTGTCTCAGCTCTATCCTGAAAGTGCTGGCAAAATATATGTTTTTGTTTTGTGTTTTTTTGGTGTGTTTTATTTTGTTTTGAAAGAGGAAAAAAAACTATGTAGCTGAGGTTTTCATTTAGAGGGCAGACTTTTAGAAATTATTTGCAAAATTTTTAGTTCCCTTTCCCAACTTCAATACTTCTCTGGCTATATAGGTATACCTGTTTATTTTCTATATAACAAACATTTCTCTATATCTTTAGGAGTGAATGCATAATGTAGATGTCTCTAGAATTCAAATAAATAAAGCATTTACTATGCATTTTCAGATTCCATCTTGCTCTTTATCCTTTTTTTTCACTGACTTTCCAAAGTATTTAGCCTTAAAGAGAGCCCATTATGCCATCCCTTGCCATCTCCAACAGCTTCCTGTTTAATTTCTTGAATTCCCTTTGACCTCTGGAACTCTGAGTCTTTATACTTGACCTGAGATAACATCCAGTGTGAAGAAATGCATAACTGCATTGTACAGAAAAAAATAGCTAGGTAGCTGATACTTGGATTTGGGACTGTGATTTCTCTCTCAAATAAAATGAGTATTTGACATGCCAATAATGTTACTTAAAACAAAACAGCAGAAGTGGTCCTTTGTGGTACTTATCCTGATATGCATTTACAAAACAAAAAACAAACAAAAAACTTAAAAGGTGTGTCGTCTGCATAAAGTGCTTGAATACTTACATTTGGTATTCAATGCATGTCTTGAAGCAACTGAATCCCACCTTTAGCATTTACCTTGGCATTATTCTCCTTTTAGCTCTTTCAGATAGATGTTTTGTTGGAAGCCAGAATACATCTGCAGTTTTTGAATTGCAGGCTTTTGATTCCACAGACAACTGTTTCATCAAACCATGTTGTTATCTTTATATTTGGTGGGAGATGAATTGTACAGACTAAGTACAATTCACTGAAAACTTGAGTACAAGTCACTGAAATCTTGCTTGACTGTGAAAGTGTGCACAGCACTTGAATAGCCTATATGCTGCTCTCTTTGGAAAGAATGAATCTTAAACAATTAAAATGCACTCTTCTTTTGCCCTGTAGCAACACTGTGAACTGCCATAGGATGATCATCTCGTTCAGTTTTTTTTTTACTTTCATAAATTATCTCAGTAAGAATTTTAGTTTGTGAATACTAAGTCCATAGGTTCTACTGTTTAAATAACACCGTACACCAGCATTCTTCACCAATATGCTAAAAAATTAGCTTCAGGAAATATTATTGGGCAGTTTTCTATTATAATTTAGCTTATTTGTGAGTTTAATTTTTTCCTGAATTCAAAACAATTAATTTAAAACTGATAATATATCATAATTGACTTGAGATCACACAGTGTGAAGAAAAAATCATAACCCACATTTTACAGGAAAATAGCTAGATGGGTGATAATTGAATTTTTAATTTTATTATTGCTGTTTTTTATTGAAAACCTTATATTTCCCCTGTTTCCAAGAGCTAATTTTTATATAGTTCAAGCATTCTAGCATACCAGGAAAGCATTTCATATTTATAACTCACACAATATGTTAAATCCTTAGAGTGATCGTATCTACATTCAGAAGATTAATTCAGTTTCAACAAAGGAAGAGAAGTAATTCAAAAAAGCAATGATTTATTTTAATGTAATTTACTTTAATCCACAATATTGAGAATAGACAAAAGGCACTGAGTTAAGTGCTTAGGAAATATAAATAATGCAAAAGGCATGAAATAAAAGAAGTTAATTATCTAAGAGAAAAATATGCCCAAATAGTTGTTTCTCATCATTTATCTTGGACACCTTTAAGCTTTACAATATGGAAAATAATAGAATAAAGTTTCTAGTCACATGGGAAAAATTCTTTAGTGGCCACATATCACAGAATCAGTCTTGAAGGCTGTAAAGAAAATTAGCATTATCTAGGCTAAACAGTCCATCTGATGCAAAGAAATAGCCTTTTCTCTAAAGTACACATGCATTTTATGTGCAACCTAAATAAGCTTAACTAATTTTTGAAAACTGATGATCTTACGATTAATAGTTTTTCTAAGCAAGGTTACTATGACCATATGTGAAATTTATACACTCATATAAAGAAGTAGTGTCTAGGAGTGGAGAGAAACAAACATCACCAACAGAATTTTCACCCTAAGTCCCTTTAAGGTGATCACTCTCAGAGCCTTGACAGGGGACTGACACCCAGGGGGTGCTTCACAGGAATCTGTGAATGAGTGAGCCAGGGAAGGTTGTGTGCGCATGTCCACCTTCATGTTCTCTCTGTGTCCAGGGAGCTCCTCCATCCCCCTATCTCCAACAGCCAGAACAGTGCATCTAAGCTCTCTACCTGATACCAGCCTATCTTACCCTTCCTGTCTTCATTCCCTCCCTTATCCTCTTTCTTCTGACACCTTTCCTCAACACCAGAACATAATAGCCTAAGAAAAATAGCAAATGTGTGAGGGGTTAGATGACAAGACTCAAGAAATAAAAAATCTTCTTTTAACCCTTCTACCACAGTGTGAGGAATAGTGGCCTTATTCTCGCCCTCATCAATTTAGTCTGGTCTCAAGACAACTCTGAAATAAAGCAAACACCAGGAAGAAAGGAAAGGCTGCAATCCAACTGGCACAGAGAGAAGTTTATGCTGGAATCAGCATTAATATCTGCAGTATTGGAGATCATCAGTAATCCATTCGCCAGCATTTGTGTTCAGCACAATTATCGCGCTAAGCTAAGCACAGCAGAGGACTCCACTCCTGTAAGAAGATGAGATGCTCAGAGAAAGAGAGGACTGGAGATGTTTAAAGGAGATTTGTTTCTTACATGGCTTTAATTTGAAATCCTTTCATTCTGAAGAGGTCTGGAGATTGAGATAGAGCAAATGAAAGCAGTATCCTGTTACGGATTCAGCCGTGCATCTCACTTATTTGAAAGGCTTAGCCGGCACACTCAGGAACAAAATGTGAGACATCTTGAGGCACTGCTTACTTGTCAGCTACAAGATCAATGAAATGCAGACACCATTCTTTGCCACACTCCAGAGGATGAGTTTGAAGCTGTTTTATTCACAAGGATTTGGCAAAAAGCGGGGAAGTGCTCTGCAGCGGGCACGTGAGGCTTAGCCCCAGCTGGCCCAGCTACTCTTCTTGCTCAACCTGCCAGGTGACATCATGCACTTAGTCTGTCTAAACAGCAGAATAGCAGGGCCTCAGGTCAGAAGGCATTTCCAGGCCACTCATATGACTTAGGCAATACCGTTATTTTAACTGATTATATAAATGATGCCTTCAAACCTCTGGTAATCAATGTTGATTGGTATCCTTAAATTAGGATTATTGTCAGATCTGACAGAAGCAAGGTAACACCAAGCATTCACAAACACAGACCTAATGATCAGAAATGTTGACTCCTATATCCTCCTGCCACATTTTGTGCTGATCAAATTGCCACTGGGACCACTCTGGGGATAGCAATAGATAATTTCAGAAACACCTGCTGGCTGAGTGGCATCTATTTGAAAGAAGTAACCCGCTCCACTGTCAGTTTGTTTGTTTTTTATTACTAAAGAGATGTCCTTCCTCTTCACTTAGCTTATGGATGATTTCTAAAGGCATCTATATCTGTATACTCTTGAGAAAGTAGGCAAAATGATATTTTTAATTTATAAAATGAACTAGAGGTCCAGTGCATGAAATTCACCCTGGGGGCAGGAGGCCTTCCTCAGCCCAGCCTGTGCCCTCCTGCAGTCTGGGAGCCTTCGGGGGATGGTAGACTGATGGCTTAGGCCCACTCATCTTGGGGAGCAGGCCTAAGCTGGCAGTCAGATATCCTTAGTCAGGCATCTGCAGAGGTGAGAGAGGCTCCAACTGGGATAGGCTCCTGCCACTAAACTCTGCGCTCACTAGCCATGAGCTCACCTTCTGGGTGAGTGATGCTCCCCCTGTGGGAGCACACTGACCACCAGGGGAGTCAGTGTGCGTTATAGTGACTGGTTGTTCCGCTGTTTGGTCAATTGGCATATTAACCTTTTATTATATAGGATTACACAAATAGAGTATTACAATGTTAGCTAAAACTTTTATTGTTTATTTACCCTTCATTTTTATTTCACAATTAATTTTCTCTATAAGTATTTATTAGGTGTCTGTTAGGATCAAGGCTTGCTGCTAGGTACTATGAGGGATGTAATCCCTGACTACTAAAGGACTCCCCATTTTATGGGACAACATATGGACACACATGATACACATGGATGGGGTGTGGGGCAGGGAAGTTCTGGGTATCGTTTGAGAAAAGAAGCAGGTTTTCACTTTTCAGTTCTGTCCCTGCAGCCTGGTTAATGTGACTGTACCCCACCAGGTTCAGCAAGGCAATAGCAGGTAGAACAAAAACAGGTCATTCTAGAATCAGCTGGTGAAGAATTGCTGAACTCTTTGCTTTATCAATTGATATTATTTTCTGTGTATGAAGCAGAGCATTTTGTCTTAAATTCCATACTCACTTTTTACGAGTTTAACTTCCCTCCTCACAAGTTTCCTCATTTATTATATAGTCATAATAACTTTTTTCCTTAACATATTATTTTGATTTGTGAGGAATTACATGTGGATACTCTTTTCAAAATTCAGAATTTTCATGTAAAATTAAGTTCCCCGTTATTTCATACCCTTCCCTCCTTTATTTGATAGTGGTAGTAATCTACAGCTCCACATCGTCTTTCTTTGAAGCGTCTTATTGTTCGCTGGTCTAGGTCACTTAATCTTAAGTATATGATCATTTGCATTCTGAATTGCAACTCCTTCATTAGTTTCTATAACTGTTGAATTTAATAGGACATTGGGGAGGTGGATAGCACAGGCAGAAGGAAATTGGATTTTGAACCTTTTATTATGATGACATTCATTTGGTGTGGTGCAAATGATTGGTGAAGAAAAGCTGCTGTCCTGATAACTTTCCAGTGTGAAGTAAAAAATGAAACTTGGATTTGTTTATTAGTTTATTGTTTAGAAAAATAAAGGCCCCAAGACTGGTATTCAGCTCATGTTTATTTAGCTCTTCCTGTGTACAAGACATTGTGAGTATTTAAGGAAGTAACAGTGTAAACACCCAGCGCCTTCTCCATTGGAGCTAATGGCCAGGATCTCCTCAATGCTAAAGAGAAACATGCGTGTGAATTTCCAGACCCAAGCTCATTATGTTTTAACAATGTGTAGTCATAAAGGCAAAGCACTTTTGTTCCTTTTGTTTCCTCACAACTGGTGAATTAGGTGTTATCATAACCTCACTTTTTAAAATGAGGAAAATTGAGAGCACTAGCCAGTAAGGAAGTAAGCTGATGCCCCTCGGACCCACGCCTCCAAGACCCCCCCGAACCCCAACCCCCACCCTGCCTGCCATAGACAGGTTTCTTCTTTTGGGTTTTACTGATTGGCAACATACAGGATATTAGTGAATGTTGTAAATACTTATTTTTTCAAAAGCATGTGGAATTGAGAACTGAGTAAAGAAATATGGTATTTGTAAACTCGACATAACAGCTTATGTGAAACTCTTTGTAAACTGTGAAGCCATATATATTTGAAATATATATGTATAAATATATATATATATATTGAAATATATAAATATATATATATTGAAATATCTAAACTAATAAAAGCAAAATATTAAAATTAACCGTTTCTCCGAGACAGGGTAAGCCATGCCCACCAGCCAATCAGAGCGCCTGTATGCAAATTAGCCCAGCCAACATGGCGGCCGCCACTCACGGACCTGAGTAAACAGCCCTTTCCATTGCGGCAGCAGCGAAAGTGAAGCTGAGCCTTTCAGCTCAGTTCCGATTAAACTGCCTCTAGCGAAACACAGCTTTTTGAAACATTGTAACAATCACAGAATCCTCCGGAGCTGAAGGAAAGAGCAGCTCCGGCCTAACCAGTAAAAGTAACAATTGTTTCATTATAGATGCTGCGAGGTGAAGCAGAGGCTTCGTTAGTAGTTAGAAGGCCGCCTTAAAGGAACAGTGTATCAATTACAG